>CM021104.1:427794014-427964211 GCA_007115665.2 Sequoiadendron giganteum
AGATTTGATTTTAAATTTTTTAATAAATATCGACTTAACTTCTAGTCCGGCTCCGACAAAGACAAAGACAAAACAAACAGATCAAAAGAAAGATTGTCGGGATGGGTATCAGAATGTGTTTTGAAAGAAGTTTCAAAACCCGATTCAGTTCCGGTTCTGGTCCCAGTAGAATAAACCAAAGAACAACAAAGTGTTGGAAAAGAAAGACTCCAAACTTTGTTTAAAAATCAACCAAGGACAAAAACATAAAAGGGGGATCCATTTTGACCAAGGAAAAAGATGGGGTGGTTATGCAAGGCATAACAAATGGCGACTTGGCTGGGGAAAATGGTTTACCCATTTTCAAGATACCCAAAGAAAATTTCAATCACCCAAAAAAAAACTACTTGGTTTTTGAAACATGCTATCTTGAATGAGATCATATATGTCTAGAATAATGTTGAGCTGGAATCTCAGATGTATGTGCTCATGAGTTATTTTTGAATCTGAGTGTGTGCGTATATTGTGCATCATTCTTTATAGATACTTTCTCTGTTCCCGAAAAACTATACCTAAGATTCAAGCTACATAGGTTGAGTCCTCCAACTATCGTGCAATAAAATCCTGGGTATTGCTCCACTACCAGATAGGCATCCATAGCCCCAACGGAGATACCTCTAGTTCCCTCAAAGCATTGCTCTACTGCCATCTAGGCATCCATAGCCCCGATAGAGATACTTGATTACCCATTTGATATTGAGTTTTCTCTTTCTTTCTCTTTTTTTATTATCATTTTTTTTTCAAGCCTTGCTTGTTGAAATCCTTTATGCACCTTCCTCAATATTCAGACATAATGAATCTAAAATGTGGGTTGAGAACTATAGTGGATTTCATGATAGTCTTGGAATCGGATTTTTCACTTGAATCAAAAGTAGAACCATCCTAAACAGATAGGAATTTACTTAGGCATATGTTTTTCTAATTTGGTGATAGATTATTGATCATAATTCTTGAGATATTCACAATGTATCTTCTATCCTTAATATCTTTTCAAACCCAAACTAGAATGATCCAAAAAATATAAGTTTCAGAATGAAATCCTTTTCAATGGTGATGATGAAAATACCTAAACCAATTTATCTCCTAGTACCAGTAGCATACTTTGAATAACAACCCCTTGTCTTGAGATGAACAAAATGAGAATCCCCAATGAAACAAAACAGAATAAAACAAACAAACAAAAACAAAGAAAGAGAACAAACAAAACACAAAAACTAAAAACTAAAACTAAAACTAAAACTTATTTACATATGATATAGTACAATACATTTTCCTTAAAACATCAGACCTTCTATGCACCAAAATAGTGCTTGCGAAACAGACCATTAATGGGTAATGGAACAGGCTCTCCTATTAAGGTACTTAAACCAAATGCATTCTCGCCTAGTATCTTAGCCACTTGATAAGGACCTAACCAAAGTTATCAAATTGTTGGTGATCTCCTTTCTTTTCTCTGGCTTTATCCAATAGTAATACAAGATCTAATGTCCTAAAATCTTTTATCTTGGCTCTTTTGTCAAACCAACATTTGACGACAACCTGATTCTTAGAGAATTGGTGCAAAGCAGCATCCCTTTGCTCTTCCATGCTAAGAAAATTAAGTAGTCTAACCTCAATCCTATCATCCTTAGCATAAAATTCCTGCATGAACTTAAGAACAGGTATCTGTAAATGGATCGGGAAAATAGGGTCTTGACCATAGACTAACTTAAAAGGTGAATTTCCTAGAGCTGCTTTGATTCTGGTTCGATCTGCTCATAAGGAAAATCTCAACTAGGTGTGCTAGTCTCTAGGATTGTTTTCTATTAATTTCCTTATCACTTCCAACAATTTTTATTTAGTGGACTCAGCCACTCTATTTCCCTGAGGGTAGTAATTAGATGAATACTTCAAAATAATTCTATGTTCATATGCCCATTGAATGAATTCAACTGAAGAAAAAGTAGGGCCATTATCACATACCAGAGCAAATAGAACTCCAAACCTGGTTGTGATGTTCTCAGTCAAAAAATTGATGACCACCTCAGTAGTGCTATTTTTGCAGGGTTGAGCCTCAGTCCAACGTGTATAGTAGTCAATTGCAGTCAAGATGAATTTATGTCTTGTATAAGAATTTGGATTAATAACACCAACAAAATCTAAATCCCATTGTGCAAACGGCCTTACCTCATACATTGGTTGTAAAGGCATTACAAGATTTCTTTCCTTGGGTGCTGAAGTTTTGCATACATGACAAGTTTTGACATGTTGATGTGCATCCCAAAATACATACGACCAATAATAGCCTGATCTAAGAATCTGATGGGCCAAAGCATCCACATATCCATGTCCTATTCCATGTCTTCCATGGAAATCAGAAATAGCATGTTTGGCCTCTTGTTGATCTGAACAACGCAAGTAGATCCCTTGAAAATTATTTCCATAGATGGATCCCCCTTTTAGCATATAGTGAGCACTTTTCACCCTCAATGCTCTCCTTTGAGTAGCATTCATTCCTTCTGGACATCTATTATTAAGGAGGAAGAAAATCAAATCTATGTACCAGGGATCCTTAGTAAATGACTGGATGGTATACTGTTGACAAGTGATATTTTTGTCCACATCAGCCATTGCTTTTGATAAACCTTGTCCTCGAACAAGCTTCATTGAATGAATCTCTAAGTCAAATTATTGTATGATTCCCATCCACTTCCCTCTTCATTCTCCTAATTCACTTTGCATCAGAAGAGACTTCATAGCTAGATCTGGAACTATAGCCATTACCTGACTTCGAAGTATGTAATGTCTGAACTTCTTTACCGCTCGTATGAGTGCAAAGGCTTCTTTGTCCAGTGTTGAGTATGTTACTTTTTCAATTTTTAAATGGAGATATCATGAAGGTTGTAGGTCTGTCTTCTCCCTCTCCTCTTCTCTGTGTTAACATTGTTGCACATGAATGGTCAGATGCAAAGGAATAGATATAAAAAGGTTTTAAATAATCTGGGCTTGTCAAACAGGAGCCTCAGATATAGACTGTTTGATCTATATAAAAGCAGATTTATCCTCTTCACTCCACTCAATCTTTGTGTCTTTCTTCATCATTTCATTTAGAGGTTTGATAATCTCTACAAACCCTATTATGAACTTTCTAACAAAATTGATTCTACAAAAGAAGGAACTCATTTCTTTCTTGTTGTCTAGCCTTGTCAATTTCAAGATGGCCTCCACGCGATCAGGGTCTATGGATATCCCTTCTTCTAATATGATGTACCCCAGGAGTTTCCCTTTAGACACTCCAAATACACACTTCTTTGGATTAAGAGAGATGCCATAACTTATACATTTCTTTGAAACCTTCTCTAGATTGGGAGCGTAGTCTTCTCTATTCCTAGAGAAGATGGTTAAATCATCTACATAAATGATTATACACTTTCCTATCAGATCTTTGAAAGATACATCCATTTCCCTTTGAAAGGTAGTTCCATCATTGATAAAACCGAAAGGAATCCTCCTGTAAGAAAATGTGCCCCATTTGGTGCTGAAATCAGTATTCATCCTATCCTCATGACTAACAAGGACCTAATTGTATCCACAATAACCATCCAAGAATGACATCATCTAAGATCCATTAACCCTTTGTAATACTTCATCCAGAGAGGGCAATGGATAATTATCTTTCTCAGAGGCTTTGTTTAGATTCCTAAAATCAACACATAATCTTATCCACCTCTCCTAGAGAGGATAAAACTAAGAAGGAGAAACCCAAGTGTGGTTATTGTAACAAACCTGGGTATGGTGAACATAAATTCTATAAGAAAGAGTTAGATGAAATGAGGCATCTTCTAAAGGAACATAACATTTATTTTATTTCTAAATCTATAAGTTCACCCTCATCTTCTTCAGAACCTTCATCTTCTACACATAGGTACTGTTGGAATTGCTAATGGGGCTGATAAGATAAAAGATCATAACATGAAAGGTCATGCTCTTGTTATAACACATGTTGATGAGTCTAAAAATTGGATTCTTGACTCCAGGGCTTCATATGATATGGTAGGATCACCTAATAGGTTCTCTTGAAGAATACTTCAATCATAAAGATATTTATGGATAATTGTGTTTATTTAGATGTATTTGGTAAAGGAGTTGTTGATGTGGCTAATGGTAGCTTTTATGATCTTCTTTACATTCTTGATATTCATCATAATCTTCTTTATGTAAATCAGATAACACAAAATGGTAAGTCCATTGAGTTCACTCCAAATTCAGTGTTCATTCAATATTTCAATACTAGGAAACTTGTTGCAATGGGTAGGGTTGATCTTGATGCACACATCTACACCTTTTTTCCATTTTATTCATAATGGTGAATGTTATAAGGATCATTCTCCTAGATTTAGTGTGGGTAGTTGTTAAAATGGTGGTTTTGATGGTTTTTTGAACCTTTCTATTCATTATCCATTTCATGAGGTTCTACCCTCTCATTCTTCTTCAAATTTGAGTGTTGACTTGGTTTCCAAGACTTCAGATGAGTAGGACATTTGTTTCCATATCTGTAATTGTAGGATGGTTTAGTAATAGGTTTTTAAATATTTTGAGGACATGTTTGAGGGGATATCTCCTCTTTGATCACACATATTCTTTGGAGGTTACTCTTGATTTTTCACATCCTTTGTCTTCTTCTTTGATTGGGGTCACACCTAATTTTGTTTAGACATATTCAGAGACACTTGATGCATCTTCAAAGATATCATTCATGAGGAATCTTCCTTCTTACTTCATCATGGAGATGAAGTTTTGTCAACATTTATCATTGGATCTCTTTCTTCCCAAGTGGGGACTTGTTGTTTATCGAAATTAGATTCTATTTTTTCTTCAAACATTCTTTAGTGGTTGTGGAGCTACTTCATTATGGGGGGCTATGTGGTCTCTTTCTTTCCCTCTTATGAGTGTAATTTTTAATGTATATATGTGATGGATGTTGTACTTGGGGGGTGTCATGGAGTCCTCAATATTTCATCACTTGATTGTATATTTTTTTTGGAGAGGGGTTCTTTCCCATTTTGTTTTTCTCCTTTTCTTTGTTTGTGAGAGATTGCATTTGTATTTCTACATGGGTATCTAAAATTACCTTGTATCCAAGACCCATACTTGCATTATTGGAATAATAATTGCTTCTCCCTAAGTTGCACTTAAGGGAGAGTGTTAGTGTAAATAGGTAATTTTCCTAACTAGTTATTACGGGGATTTTCCTTCAGTACTAGGTTACCTACCTAAAATGTCCTTGGTTTGACTTTGTGATTGTAGTTTCTAGAAATTTTTTGATGATAGGCCTTTAGGTGATCCACTACAAGCTGAAAATGTTCATCCATCAATTCTAGCTCTTGTAGTCTAGACACTTAGTAATCTTCATCAGAAATGATACCTTTCAAGGACACATGAAGTGATGGTATCTTGACCTCAATGGGAAAAATAGCCTTAGATCCATATACCAAAGTATAGGGTGTGGCTCTCATGGGGTGTGTACACTGGCACAATAATCCCACAAAGCAAGGTTCAATTGAATGTTCCAATCACATCCGACATCATTGATGGTTTTCTTTAGTATCTTCAAGATAGTTTTGTTTGATGCCTCTACTTGGCCATTTCCTTGAGGGTAATATGATGTATAAAATTGATGTTGGATATGAAACCTTTCACAAATGTCTTATACGTCCTAGTTCTTGAAAGGTCTTCCATTATTAGTGACACTAGACTGAGGGATACCATATCTATAGATGATATAGTTTAGGATGAATGATGAGATTTTCTTTCCTATGATGGTAGTTAAAGGCATGACTTTGACCCACTTTGTAAATTACTTTGTGGCTGTAATGATGAAATTGTGTCCTATTGGATGACGGTGGGTGAATTTTTCCTACAAGATCTAATCCCCACTAACAAAACAACCATGTTGATGTGAAGGGCTGAAACTCTTGTTTTGATGCGTGGATAAGATTACCGTGGATCTGGAATTTTTGAAATTTATTAACAAACTAGAAGGAATCCTTCTCCATAGTTGGTTAGTAATACCCCAAATGAAGGATTTTCTTCGCTAGGGTAAGACCACTTTAATGTGCTCCACAAATATCTTCATAGACTTCTTGAAAACTCATTTTAGACTTGTCATAGTCTAGACACCCAAGGAGAGTTCCATCAAGACCTTGTCGGTAAAGTACATCCCCTATAAGGGTATGTCGAGCGGCTTGGTGGATGAAGTTTCATTTTTTTTTTTGGGAGAGATCAAGGGGAAGAGTATTATCTTTTAGGTAAGTGTAGATCTTTCTGTAGATCGAGGTATCGACATCAATTAGGTGGCATATAACCTGGGACTCAAGGTGGTCATAAGTATGGGTAAGCAGTTGCTCCACCATGAACTCATAATGGTTGTATTTTTCTGGAATTTGTAGCAAAGAAGCAATGGTAGCCATGGCATTGGTAGCTTTTTTTTCAATCCAAGGGATTTGACCAAATTTAATATCAACATAAAAATTTGTGAATTCATCAATCATTATTTTATAGGGAATCAATTTATCATCCTTTGTTTGGTAGTCATCGTTGATCTAATTAATGACTAGTTGTGAATCCCCATAGACTTTAGCTCTGTTATTTTCCATTCTACTGCTAACTTGATGTCGATGATGAGGGCCTCATACTCTGCCATGTTTTTGGTGAAAGGAAACATCAATTGGTATGATCTCAAAATAATATTCCCTAGGGGAGTAATGAATAGAATTATCGCTCCTCATCCATGTTGAGTATATGAGCCATCAAAATACAATACCCACTACTTTTTCATTACAGTTAGGACTTCAACATCTGGAAATTCAATGTGAAGAGGGTGGTCATCATGTATTGGTGCTTCAACTAGTTGTTCGGAGATGGCTTGGCCTTTGATTTATTTTCTATCAACATAGTGGATGTCAAATTCACTAAGTATCATCACCCACTTGGCCAATCTTCTTATCATATTTTCTTTGCTAAGGAGATATTTTAAAGGATCGATCTTAGCTATGAGTTTGATTGTGTGATTCAACATATATGCTGCAATTGTTGTGTGGTGAATACTTATGCAAAACAAGCTTTCTCAATGGATGTATAGTTGATTTCATAGCCATTTAAAGTTCTACTAATGTAATAGATCACTCTCTCCTTTCCTGTTGAATCTTCTTGTGCTAACAAAGCTCCTAATGATCGATTATTTGTGGCTATGTACAATAGGAGGGGTTTTCCTTTTGTTGGTGGCACTAGAACAGGTGGATTCATTAGATATTTTTTTAGTTGATAGAAGGTTGCCTCAAATTTCTCATCCCATCAAAAGGAAACATTCTTATGTAGCAGGTGGGTAAAACGATGGGTCTTATCAGCTAGTTGTGATATGAATCTTCTAATTGACTAAACTCTCCTTTGAAGGGACCTTCACTAACTGATGTTCTTAGGAGGTGAAATTTCTATGATAGATTTTAATTTTGTAGGATCCACTTCAACACCTTTTTCCGACACTATGTATCCCAATCACTTTTCTAATGTTACCCCAAACACACATTTTGTTGGATTCAGGCGGACATTAAAATTCTCTAGTCAGGTGAAGATTTTGTCTAGTATCTCCAATTTTCCTTCTCTAGTGTAAGATTTGGCCAAAAAATCATCCACATAATCTTCCATAAAGGTGTGCATCATGTCGTGAAAGATTGTTTTCATGGATCTTTGATATGTGGCTCTTGTGTTCTTCAATTCGAAGGGCATGACGCTCTAGCAGAAGGTACCCCCATGGGCAAGTGAAATTTGTCTTATCCTAGTCTTCAAGTTCTATCTTGATTTGATTGTAACCAAAAAATCCATCCATGAGTGACAACATGCCATTACCTATTGTTAAGTCTACAATGATATCAATGTTTGGCAAGGGAAAATCATCTTTCAGACATGCTTTGTTAAAGTCTCTGAAGTCTGTACAAATCTGTATGTTGTCATCGGGATTTTAAATAGGTACAATGTTGTATATTCATTCAGCATAATCAATGGGTCTAATGAATCCTACATCCAATAAATTCTTTAGTTCCGCTTTCACCAACAAGGCAATGTGGGGATGCATTTTTCTCAAAATTTGCCTGACTGCTTTGACTCCTAGAGGGAGAGATAAATGGTGCCTGATGAGGTTTGAGTATATCCCTGGCAAGTCAGCATATGACCAAGAAAAAAATATTTTATGTTCTTCAAATAATTTGATAAATTTAGGCTTCTCTTGTTCTATCAAAGATTTTGCTAGATGGAGAGTTTTCACTATTTTTGCATTGCCAATCTTGATGGACTGTGTTGGCTCAATCAAAACTTTGGATTCTTTGACTCCTAGAGGGAGAGATAAATGGTGCCTGATGAGATTTGGGTATATCCCTAGCATGTCGACATATGACCAAGAAAAATTTATTTTATGTTCTTCAAATAATTTGATAAAGTTAGGCTTCTCTTGTTCTATCAAATATTCTACTAGATGGAGAGTTTTCACTATTTTTTCATTGCTGATATTGATGGACTATGTTGGCTCAATCAAAACTTTGGATCTATCTTGGAAGTTCTCTAGGAGAGTGTCAAATTTCCCATCCTTTGGAGCCTCGAAGAGGTTTTCACCATTGGATGCGCTCTTTATTTTTATTCTTTCTTGATCTAATACTACCATAAAATGGTTTTCACCATCAAATCTTTCTTTTGTTTTACTCATTTTGCAATTGGGAAATTTGGCACTCCCTTGTTTGGAAGCTTCATTACAATGTTCAATGGTGGATTTTGTTTCATTTTTGGCACAAAGAAAGTTCATGATAGCATCATCATTTGAAAAAGTGGGGTTATCGATAGGCTCAGTTTGGTCTCAATCTATGAGTTCAGGATGTACCAATGGTAGGGAATTGTTAGATGGGTTAAGATCGGAAGTGTTGAGGTTCCTAATGGAAAAATCATCTTCAAACAATACTATGGCAAGGTTGAGTTCTATGATGTCACTCTCCTCCAAATGATCTCTCACTAGGAATATGATCATCTTCTCTTGAGCCATCGATAGGTTGTGATCCAAATTCAAATTGTCTTATCTCGGAGCTTTGTCCCTCCTTGAATGTGGGTGTATACTTTTGTACTACATCAATTTCATTATCATGATAGGACTCATTTGATATTGAATCCCACTCATATTAATTGGAATTTCTTTCATAGTGATCGTTTTCTTGTAGTTGCAGGATCCATTCAACAAAATTATGCTTTAGGTCCTCCTTTGTTTCTGCGTCCTTTTGATGCTCTTTGTATCCCAACCCTATCTTGTCTTTTGGATTTATTATGATGGATTGGATGGGTTCTACAATACCTTATTTCCTTTTTCCAATAGGTCCTTGTCCTTCATACCCCATATTTTGCAAGATTGAGAATCCTATTCCATACTATGTGGTTTGGACATTAGCCATCATTGCTTGGGAACTAGTTTCATCCTTGTAGAGCCAGTTTATAATATCCTTATCATCAGATTCCTCTTCTTGAGTGCTTACTTTTATTAATTGACCATCAAAAAGTGTGACCGGTCATGAGGATTGATGTGATGAGGTTTATTGATGACCATAGGATTTTGGTGAAGTTAATTGTGAGAGGCAAAGGGATTGTTGAATGGAATATTCATCCACACCTTTGTCTTTGACCTATGATTTCTTCTCAAACTATTTGGCCAAGGTGTTAAGCTGAAATTTAGGGTTGAAAAAGGTAGGAGGAGTGGTTTCTTCCTTTTTCTCAAGTTTCTTGGACAAGGAACCTGGTTGGCTTCCTTCATTGGAGGATGTAGCTAGCAGTTTTAACAATGGCTTGGATTGACTTGGATTACTAGGGATATCAGATATGGAATCAAGAGCTTCTCGATTATGAGGCACAAATACATCCTAGACAACCTTAAGGGTATTGCAATGTTGGGGACTATTATAATCAGCAAGAATGGTAATCTCTTTCCCATTGCAAGGAAATTTTAGACACTAATGGTATGTTGAGGGAATAGCCTATATTTCATGGATCCAAGGATGACCCAAGAGTGCGTTATATGTCAAATCTTTATCCAAAACTTGGAAAACCATGTCCTTTTGAATTCGCACTACCTAAATTGGAAATACAATTAATCCCTTTGAAGCTCTTTCTTCATCATCATATGCTTTGATGGTGATCTTCTTCCCTGCATCTATTTCATTTTCAAAGAACCCTAGTGCACAAACAAGCTTTAAAGTACATATATTAAGACTATCTCCTCTGTCTATTAGGGCATGCTTGACATGAATTTTATGTACTAGGACCTCAATATGAAGGGTTGTGTTTGAGGGTGGGTGAGAGATACATCATCATTTTCTAAAAAGGATAAACAATGAGGCACAACCAGATGTCCCACCATGGCTTGGAAAGTGCAAACTTCCAAATTATTTGGTACTATTGTATAACCTAGGGATTTTTCCAAGATCTCCTTGTGGGTGGGCGAGATTTTAAGGAGCTCCAATATTGATATTTGTGTGGGAATATTTTAGAGTTGATCGCCAATGTTATATTGATGAGATGGAGCAGTGGGTGTTTTGGAAGTATTGAATTTTAAAACATATTTGGTTTGTGCCCTTGTGATCACATTTATTGGCACGTTGTCTTGTTTTCCTTTGATCTTGATGACATTGATTTGATTATTTATCACATCTATTTCTTGTTGAATATTATGGACTTGATTAGAGAGGATGTTGACATCATTGATTGGATGATTGGTTGCAACAAGGTCTAGTGTGTTATTGATCTCAATGTTATTTGTATGATCTTTAATGACTGAAATATGATAGATGGTAGTGTCATAAACATAGTTCACACTTTTTCCTTTTCCGTTTGTGGTAGAATATTCCCATTTGCCAAAATTGGGTAAGGGGTTTTTGAATACCCCATGATGAGTGCTTGTTTGGGGTTCTTCTATTTGTATGATCTTATTGTCAATCAATTCTTGTATCTTGTGTTTTAATTGAATGTAATTATTGAATAGGTGACCTTTTTTGGATGTTGTGGTTGTGTTTCTAATATGTGGTTGTCATTGATGTCAACACTATTAGAATTGATGTTTTTAAGGTTGTATATGTCAAGGATATTGAGAAAATTATAATAAATATATTGAAGTTTTTCTATGAAGCTGTCAAGTTCAATGTGATGCAAAATTTAGTATGTTGGTATTTAGAAGTTGCGCTTTAAAGGGTTTGATTCTGAGCCTCTCTAGTTTATACTTCAGAAATTTCAAAGGTGTGCATCAAGATTGGAGCAAGTTATGTTCTTTTGTGTTCTTGTAGTTATTCTATTACTGTAGCTGATGTTTGTGGAAGCAGAGAATGTAATTATGGAAATTTGAGTTGTTGTGTATGCTCCTACAATGTTCATTGATTTTTCTAGATCGTTATCTATCTTTTTTGCACGTTTGCATTGATTGGTGTGATCATGATCAAATATTTTCCTTTGTGTGTTCGGGTGTTCATGTTCTAGGCCGACATGGTGGTTGTAGCATGTTACGGATCCTCGTGGATTAATATTTTAATGTTTGGTATGTTCAAGGATAGTTTTTTAGGTCTTCATTATGTTGTGACCGACTTTGGTTGGTGCACATTGAGATTTGTTCATGAATTGGGTCGACAGTTTGTAATTCATTTATTCTTTTATCTTTGGCCGACAAAGTTGTTAATGTAATTCCATGAAGTGGATATATAAGAGAGATTGTTTCTTCATTTTGAAGTGTGTGTGATGTATGTATGAGAAGTGTGAATGCAAAATGTGTGAATAGAGATCAAATCATTCGATTGGAGAGTAGAGTGTGAAGAATTTTGAGCGAAGTGTGAACAAGTGTTTATGTGCCTAATTGGAACTATCATCAAGATTTTGAAGAAGCTAATTTCTCAGTTCAATTTCTTATGATGGAATTAATTTGAAAGTTTTGTGTAAGACAATGTGTCTTCTTTGAGCAGTGAGCTCTAGGTAGTGTTCCTGAATGCATGTGCATTCCTTATTCATTTTTCTTATACTTTTAACATGGTATAACTTGTCGATTAACCTCCACCGTGGTTTTTCCCCTAACAGGGTTTCCACACAAAAATATTGGTGTTATGTGTGCTTTTGATGTGTTGTTGATTCATTCTTTCACTATTATTTATCAGATTTGAGATTAAAGGTTAGTAAGGTTAAATAAGTGTTAAATTTTGTGACAACTGATTCACCCCCCCTCTCAGTTGTATATTCTTTTTTTTCCAATAATTGGTATCAGAGTAGGTTCCTCTAAAGAAGTTTAATAGCTTGAGGTGATCCAAGATGGCATCATACAAGAAGGATATTCCTAGATTCAATGGAATAACCTACTCTCTGTGGAAGGCTAGAATGGAGTGTCATTTGAAGTGCATTGGTGATCCCTTCTGGAAGATTATAAAGAATAGATATGTTATTCCTCAAAATGGTCCCTCTACTCCTAATGAGATCAAAGAAGCTAAAACAAATATCAGGGCTATAGAAGCTTTATTGAGTGCTCTGACAGATTCAAAGATGAAAAATGTAATGGGTTTGAAAACAACATATGAGATCTGGAAGAAGTAGGAAAAAATGTATGAAGGAGATGCACAAGTGAAAGTTACTAAGCTACAAATTATGAAAGACAAATAGAAAAATTTGAAAATGAGGGAAGATGAAAACATGATTTCTTACATGCAAAAATTAAATGAACTAGTGATGGGTATTAGATGTGTTAGTGGAATCTTGGATGAAGAATAGATTGTGGCTAAAGTGCTTAGATCATTGCCTACTTCTTATAAAATGAAAACTCGTGCTATTGAAGAGCTCAAGACAATAACAAATGTGACAAGAGATATGTTTATTGGTAAGCTTGTTCCCTTTGAGTTAAGTGAATTTGGTGAATCTACTCCTAAGACAAAATCTACATTTAAAGCTACTTTATCCAAAAGAAACCAGTAGAGATATGTTCTAGGAGAAAGTTCTAGAAATAAATTCAAGTATGAAGATGAGATGAAACAGATTGAAGATGAAGAAAGAGAGTTGGAAGACATGGAAGAATTGATTGTGAAAAGAGAAGCCAAAGGACAAGGTAAGTATAAAGGAAATTTTCTTATTAAATGTTTTTCATGCAATAAGATAGGTCATTTTGCATTAAGGTGTCCTGAAAGAGTTCCTAGGTTCAAACCTAACAAGCCTAGATTTCAAAATAAATGTTATTATGTTGAAGAAGGTGTTACTAATGATGAATCTTATAAAGAAAATAGAAATGAAGATGGATGGGTATTCATTGCAATCAAGGAAAATGGTTTGGTGTCCATTGAATATGCTAGTGATAAGAATATTGAGAAAGCTCTTGCAGCCAGAATTAAAGAAAAGGATGGTCGGGTGATTGATAGTGGATGTTCACATCATATGATTGGTGACAAAAGAAATTTTATAAGCTTGGAGAAATATGACTGTGGTGTTGCAATATTTGGAGACAACAATGCTAGTGTGATTTGTGGTAGATGCACTATTTCTCTTGGTGGTAAATATAATAATGATGATGTCCTTTATGTTGAAGGATTGAAGCATAATATGTTGAGTGTTGTACAAATGGTAGATAAGGGATACAATCTTTAGCTCAAAGATGGAAAATGCAGGATACTGGGAATTTTTGGAAATGTAATTGCTTCAGATACAAAGACAAGTGGTGATATTTTTCATCTGAGTGTTGCTAGTGAAATTTGTCTAATTTCTCAAGTTGATGTAAGTTGGTTATGGCATAAGAGGCTATGTTATGTGAATTTTGATAACATTTTCAAAGTAAGCTCTACTCAAGAAGCTAGAGATCTTCCTAAGCTAGTGAAGCCTACTAACACCATATGCAAGGAATGCCAGATTGGAAAGCAGACTAAAATTTACTTTTGGAGCAAACAAAATCATTCTAATGGAGTACTGGAGTTGGTGCATACTGATCTATGTGGTTCTTCTAGAATAAAAAGTCTACAAGGAGAAAGGTATTTTATGTTGCTTATTGATTATTACTCTAGGATGATATGGGTTGCTTTCTTGAGAGAAAAACATGAAGCACTAGAAAAGTTCAAAATTTTCAAATCTATGGCCGAGAATGAGACAGGTTTAAAGATTAAATGCTTAAGGTCAGACATAGGTGGTGATTACACTTCCTGAGAGTTCAATTCTTTTTTGTGAAGATCATGGAATCGAAAGATAGTTATTTGCTTCCTGGACCCCTCAACAAAATGGAGTTGTTGAGACAAAGAACAAAACAATTCTAGATGTTTCTAGAACTATGATATTGGAAGGTAATGTTCCTCATATCTATTGGAGAGAAGTTGTAAGCACTGTTGTATATACTATTAACTGGGTAAATGTCAATGGTAATTCTTGTAAGACTCCTTTTGAGTTGTGGTTAGGTTATAATCCTACTATTAAATATTTCAAAATATTTGGAATTAGATGTTATATCAAGAGAAATGAAGATATTGGCATTTTTTGTGCTAGGAGTGATGAAGGAATCTTTTTTGGGTTACTCTACTAAGAGCAAGGCCTACCGAGGCTATAATAGAAGATTAAGGAAAATGGTCTAAAGTGAAAATGTTAGAGTTGATGAAGACACTACTAGATCATGTAGATACTGTGGATATGATTTATATGACCAACATGATAGTACTGATAATGGAAAGAATGCTCAGACACATAATCAAGTTCAAATTGTTTTGATGAATCAAGAGAATAAAGAAGGAGAAGTTAGTGAAAGTGCAGAAGAAAGAATAGATTAACCAGAAGCTTGAGAGAATCCCAAAGTTCTGAGGTGTGTGAAGCTAAATCATTCTAAAAATTAGATTATAGGAGATAAGAACAAAGGTGTGCAGACTAGAAGAAGAATTTGAGAAGAGTATTGTCTAATTTCCAAGACTAAGCCCAATTATGTCAATGAAGCATGTAAATATGAATATTGGATGGAAGCAATGAAGGAAGAATTGATGTAGATAGAGAAAAATGATACATGGATTCTTGTTCGCAGACCTCAGGATAAAAATGTGATTATAACCAAAAGGGTATTTTGGAATAATCTGAATGAACAAGGTGAAGTGATCAGGAATAAAGCAAGACTAGTATGTAAAGGGTAATCATAGATGGAAGGTATTGATTTTGAAGAAACCTTTGCCCATGTTGCTAGAATTGAAGTTGTAAGATTGTTTCTTGCTTATGCTGATTTTAAGAACTACAAAGCTATCAAATGGATGTAAAGTCAACATTTCTAAATGGTAGGCTAGAAGAAGAAGTATACGTTGAGCAACCAGATGGATTTCAACTGACTGATAAAGGAGATATGGTTTTTCAATTGAATAAAGCACTGTATGGACTCAAGAAAGCCCCTAGAGCCTGGTATGCTAGACTAGATAAATACTTGTTGAAGCTTAGATTCAATAAAGGTACTACTGACAGTAATATGTATTTTAAGATGGACCAGGATAAAGAGTTGATTATTGAAGTTTTTATTGATGAAATCATTTTTGAAGGTGATGATGACTTATGTATGAAGTTTGTTGATGAAATGAAAAGTGAGTTTAAGATGTCAATTATTGGAGAGCTGAAATTATTTTTAAGATTGCAAATTACTCAGTTAATAATGGAATCTTTATATCTCAGTCCAAATATGTAAGAGAGTTACTGAAATTTTTTGGCATGGAAGACTCAAAGCCAGTTGGTACACCCATGGTAATCAGATGCAAGTTAACACTGAATGATGATTCTCTTAAAGAAAATAAAACAAGATATAGGTCAATGATCGGTGGATTACTTTATTTGACTCAGACCAGACCAGACATCATGAATGTTTTATTTATGGTTGCTAGATATCAAGTTGATCCAAAGGAATCTCATGTGATTGTTGTAAAGAGAATTTTTTAGATAATTGAAAAGGATAGTTGACTTTGGTCTTTGGTATCCTACATATGATGATCTTACCTCGAGCGCCTTTACTGATGTAGATCAGGCAGGAGATGTGGATGACAGGAACATTTCTAGTGGTGGTGCCTTCTTCTTGGGGAAGAAGTTGGTGTCTTGATTAAGTAAAAAGAAGAATTCCATTTCCTTATCTACTATTGAGGTAGAATATATTGTTGCTGCAAACAATTGTACTCAAGTAATATGGATGAAACAAATATTGAGAGATATTAGAAGTAATTATGATGAGTCTATTGCTATATTTTTTGATAATTCAAGTGCAATAAACATTTCTAAGAATTCGGTGTTGCATTCCAAGACAAAACATATATCTATCAAATATCACTTTTTGAGAGACAAAGTGAGTGATAAAGAAGTCAAACTAGATTATATGCCTACTAAGGAACATATTGTAGACATATTTACTAAGACATTACCTAAGGATACTTTTGAGTATCTCAGAGGGAAGTTAGGGGTGATTTCCCCTCCTAATCTTAAATAATATGCAAGTCTTTACATCAATTTGTGCATTCATAGTCATCTCTTGTTTCAAATTGATGTTGTGGTGGTTGCTACTTAGGGGGAGTAGTCAGATGATTCATATATGTGGTTCAGAGCTTGTGTACCTTTGCCATTGATTTCAAAGGGGGAGAAGAACAATTTGAAAAAGTACAAAAAGGGGAGAAGAGTAATGTAAAGGAGATAAGAACAATATGAGAAGAGTAATGCATAAAGGGAAGATTGTTGAAAGAACAGTTAGTCGTGTTGATGGTATAATTTTCACGTCATGCATTGTCATCAATGCCAAAGGGGGAGATTTTTGGATGTTTTTTTTTTTTTTCTGATATGTGGTTGCCATTGATGTCAACACTATTAGCATTGATGTTTTGAAGGTTGTATATGTCGAGGATATTGAGAAAACTATAATAAATATGTTAAAGGTTGTCTGTGAAGTTCATTGTGATAAAAAATTCAGTATGTTGGTATTCAGAAGTTGCACTTTAAAGGACTTTTTTCTGAGCCTCTCTAGTTTATACTTTGGAAGTTTCAGAGGTGCACATCAAGATTGGAGCAAGTTGTGTGTTTTTGTGTTCCTACAGTCATTTTATTACTGTAGCTGATATTTATGGAAGAAGAGAATGTAATTCTGGTAATTTGATTTTTTGTGTATGCTCCTACGATTTTCATTGATGTTTCTAGATCGTGATCTATCTTTGTTGCATGTTCACGTTGATCGGTGTGATTGTGATCAAATATTTTTCCTTTGTGTGTTTGGGTTTTCATGTTCTTGGCTAACATGGTGGTTGTAGCATGTTGTGGATCCTCATGGATTAATCTTTTAATGTTTGGCATGTTTGAGGATTTTTTTTTAGGTCTTCATTATGTTGTGACCGACTTTGATTGGTGTACATTGAGATTTGTTCATGAATTGGGCTGACAGTTTGCAATTCATTTTTCTTTTACCTTTGGCCAACAAAGTTGTTAATGTAATTCCATGAAGTGGATATATAAGAGAGATTGTTTCTTCATTTTGAAGTGTGTGTGATATATGTATGAGAAGTGTGAATTTGAAATGTGTGAATAGAGATTAGATCATTCGATTGTAGAGTAGAGTGTGAAAAATTTTGAGCAAAGTGTGAAGAAGTGTTTATGTGCCTAACTGGAACTGTCTCAGCATTTTGAAGAAGTGAATTTCTCAATTCAACCTCTTCAAATGGATTTAATTTGAAATTTTTATGTAAGACAATGTGTCTTCTCTGAGTAGTGAGCTCTAAGCAGTGTGCCTAAATGCATGTGCATTCCTTATTCATTTTCCTTATACTTTTAATAGGACCGTATAACTTGTGGATTAACCTCCACGATGGTTTTTCCCCTAACAGGGTTTCCACATGAAAATCTTGGTGTTATGTGCGCTTTTGATGTGTTGTTGATTCACGCTTTCACTGTTATTTATCAGATCTAATATTAAATGTTGATAAGGTTAAATAAGTGTTAAATTTTGTGACAACTGATTCACCCCCCCCCCCACCTCTCAGTTGTCTATTCTTGTTTTTCCAACAACCTTTGCATCGGTGAAATTCACAAGAGTGGGCCTCATTCCACCATGATGATTTTACTTTGGGTTTAAAAACTCGAGTGTCAGGTAGAGTGATAATATTTTCCGCAATAAGTTCTTTCAATGTGGATTCGTATGATTGACCCAAAAGTGTAAACATTTTGTGGTTGTTCGATGTTTGGTATGGTAGTGTCCTAGATGTTGTGTTACTTTGATTATTTTGAGTATTGCCTTGGTTGGTATTTTGGTTTTTGCTTTGGTTGGTATTTTGGGTGGTCTTTTGATTGGTATTCGAGGTGCTTCTTGACAAATTGAAGACCAGTTTAGCATTATGCATTTCAGATGAAGCATCATTGCCATTATTCTTGTACTTTTTCCAAAACTTTGGTTTGTCATTGTTGGAGGAATTTTTAGAATTGTTGTCATTAGAAATTTTCAATATTCCTCATTTGACCAAAGCATCTTCAATTTTGATCCCATTTTCGATCAATTTTTCAAAATTTGGAGGACATTTTAATTCAAGCATATAGCTCATATCATCATTTAAGTTGTCAATGAATACATCTATCTTCTCTTTTTCTGGTATGGGTCGAGGATACCTTGCAAATAATATTCTCCACCTTTGCAAAATACTAGGAATGATTATCCCTTCTTTTGTTTGATATTGCAAAGGTCCTTAATTGTGATTTCATGTTGGATGTTATATGAATATTGAGTGATAAACTTGTTGACTAATTCCTCAAAGTATTTGATTCCAGGGGGTAATTGCGAGAACCATTGCATGCATTTCCCTCCCAAACTGTGTGGGAATAGTCTCATAAATTAAGTGTCTTCATGGGAAAATTCAAGGCTCGTAGTTCTAAATTCCATTACATGATTGATAGGATCTGTTTTTCCATTGTATTTATCAAATTTAGGGAATTCACAATGTTTGGGGAATGGTATCATGTTGAAACTTTGATCAAAAGGGTAGGGGCATATATCTTGTATTGAGTATCTCTTAGTAGTTCCAATTTGCATGTTTTGCATTTGTTGTTGGAGGGTTTGTATTTGTTGTGTTAAGGTAGTAATGGGATCATTGTTTCTTGCTTCATTTCTTGGTTTAGTTTGTGTTTCGATCTTTGTCTTCTTAGGAGTTCTTTGTAATTTTGTGATACCAAAATCCTCGGGTAGTTTGAATCCTTTGTTTTCTAACATCAAAAGGTATTTCTCACCCTCCTTTTCAAAGATCCTTTCCATGAATTTAAGGAATTTGGGGTCTTGTTGTGCTTTTTCTAAGTTTCATCTATTATTTCCTCTACTTCATCTTGACGAATTCCAAAAAAAGGATTTTCTTCTCTTTCAGCCATGGTGTCTTGGTTTTCGATTTCTTTTTGTTCAAGTTTTCACTTTTGTAACCTCGTTAAAATGGGCATACAAGTGATGGAGATTTTCTAAACTTTGATCTAGTTTGAGGAGTGCCAAAAGTGGTAAGGTAAACCTAATTATGTAGTGTTGGTTTCGGGATGAAGGATGGTGAAATCCTGATAAAGGATGATAAATTCTAGTGGTAAAACTTAGTTGATAATCAGATTTAAGTTTTTTTTATGATGAGGCAATTTTGAAGGTTTGATCAAAGTTGAGATAAAAATATTTTCACTTGAGAATGCTAGTTCTGACAAGTTTATGACTTTGGTATGACTAAGAAAATGTTCTAGGCTAAAAAGGATCCCGAATTGTGAGGTTGAAATTTCAGATAGATAGGGATTTTAGCTCTCTTGTCTAATTTTTTTTGGATGTTCTAGAATAGGGAACCTCTGTGCTAAAGGATAGATTTTCCAGGGAGTATAATGGATGCACTCAAAGATGGAAGGTATACGCTAGCACAATAAATGGATGCGCCAAAATAGGGGATGTATGCGCCGAGAAATTAGATGGATGCACTAAAATTATGATAGGTATGTGCCAATACAGCAAATGGATGTGCCAAAATCTAGCATGTATGCGTTAGGACAGTCAATGGATGTGCTAAAGTAGTAAATGGATACGCTAGAATAGTAGATGTATGTGCTAAAGTATATAAGTAATGTGTTGGGGCAGTCAATGGATGCACTAAAGTAGTAAATGGATGCACTATAACAATAGATGTATGCACTAATAGGGAAGTGTTTGTTAGTTTTTGATGGTTTTGATGGATTTTTCTAGTTTTTCAGGTAGATAAATTGATTGTTTGGTTGGATATTCTTTTGAATCAAATGGTTGAACAATTTTGTGTGATTTTTTTTGGATTTTGTTTCAAAAACACAAAGGTAAGACACATCAAACAAGCACAATCCTAGGCTATGTAAGATAATATCTACTGGATTCCCATTTGGATTGCTCCAGTTTTTCTTACTTATAGCGTATGATTAAAGGCTTGACCACACTAGCCCCCTTCCATGACATTCACTTCTCGGTTTAGCCAAGCCTTAGTTCTCATGAATCTCCCATGATGAACTTTTCATCTCTACTATAAGCCACAAGAATATGGGATGGCTTCAAAATAACCGTTCTTGCACCAGTAAATAGAAAGGTAAATTTTGGCTTACTACAACAAAGGGTTTTAGTAGTGGCATTCTATTCATGGGGGATCATCCATACGACAAGAGACCATTGTTTCCCTTCTTATTGGAACAATCCTCGTGATACTTGAACTTTCCTCAAGTACCCACACTTTTATATCAGCTAGAAGTCATTTGGCTTTAGCGTTTTACCGGTTAAGTCATTCCCTAGGGTGATTACTTTTTCCCACCAGGAAGGCCCTCTAAGTTTTAAAATGCAATAAAATGAATGGGTTTGGCTTTCTAATCACCCAGTTAAGGGGAGAGCATACACGCCTACCACTCTAAATACAACAAGCATGGTGTGCAATTAACCTTATAATTAAGCTATGTTCTTAACTTAATCAAAATAAAATGACAATAAATTCCACCCTGCAATCAATTGTTAGTAGTTTCAAATTTTTGAAGTCTTTGACAACATTTTTGGGGTTTCAGCAAAGTCTCTGACTCCGTGTAAAGCTCCTGCAAAATAGAGAAACACAAATTAGTTTCTGGAATTCAAAAAATTTACAGCAAAAACCAGATGTGCCATTACAGTAACCCAATGTGCTAAAACTCAGACCAAATGTGCTAAAACTCTAAATGTGCCAAAATACAAACCAAATGCGTTAAAAGACAAAGTGAAAGTGCTAAACTAGAAAGATGCAAAAATAAAAAATTAAACTCCCTTTTGCATTAAACGAACAAACAGATGCACTAAATGATCTCACGAATGCATCAAAACAATGACTGTATGTGATAGAAGAACAAATATATCCACTGAAATAGTGACTCGATGTGTCGCCAACTCTACTAGATGCACTAGAGAAAAATTCAGATGTGCTATTTCATAACTTTCGACGGAACCTGCGGAGAAAAACTCAACAAAAAAATATTTAAAATGGGGCTAGGCCCCACAGTGGGTGCCAATTTATGTGTTGTGTAAAATATGTGTATCAATAAGATAAAACTAAACACACATCAATGAAATGTATTACATAAAAGGAATTAAAATAACAAAACTGAAATGCTATCACTATCCTCTCAAATCATTTCATTGCCCTCTATTCTGGGTGATCTCTCAATCCATGCTCTCATATTTATTTAGTTCACATGAATCTACGAGATGGAAACCTAAGAAACGAGATGCTATACTAAATTTAAAGCTAAATGCCTACATCTACATGTTTTTACTATTTTTGATTAAAATGCTAAAGACTATGATGAAATACTACTATATTCACAATGATGCTAAAAGGATTTTTGTGATGAAGATATAATTCTAAATGAAATGATGTATAAAACACTACAACTAAGATGCTAAAACTAACATTACCATGATAACAATAACATGAACTAAAATGATAAATGCTTAAACTAGAATTCTCTCCAAGTGCTCTCAAATACTAAAATGATTTCTGCAGCATAAGTCTATGAAAAATACTTTTTGAAAAGTTGTAGAAACTCCTTCTATTTATAGACTTTTCCAAGCTTGAGATGAGGTGGTAGAGATGAATAGTTTAGATTATGATCCTAGGGCATAGATAGTGGAGTACAAAGAGGTTGATCCACTCGGAAGAAAAAATTCTCCAAGTGTCAAAGAGCATCATTTGAAAGAAGGAGCCATGTGTCTCCAAAGAGGTTAGGAGGTTGAGAGGTTGGAATAGATATTCCAAATTAAAAAATTCAGAATAAATGAAATTGTGTGTAATTTGATGAGGTGGAAGATGAGTTGGAGGAAGTTAGAGAAATATGGAGACATGTGCCAAATTTGAATTGAAAATTCAAATATAAATGGAGGGAAATTAACTAAATGACAAATTATTTAATTTGTACATTTAATTCATTCAAGAGAGCAAATGATTTTTGAAATAAGAATTAAGGGATGAACCATATAAATGAATATATCTATTTATTTATATTAGTAGAAGAATTAGGATTAATTAATTAAATATCAAGTATTTAATTAGTTGTGCTCTAGGCCATTTTTTATGTGTACACAATATTCACTTAAATTCAACCATTTTATCTCATCTCTTAATGAAAAAGTTGCATCCTTCACCTTTGATTTTTCAAGAACAAAGAACTAAACGGCATGATCATTTTATAAATACTAAATAATTTAATGTGGGTGACTGGGCTTTATTATATGATTCCAAGTATAAAGATCATAAAGGGAAGCTACAATCCAGATGGTTGGGACCATATGAAATACATCAAGTTTTTCCAAATGGAGTAGTCAAATTGTAGACCATAGATGCAATTATATTTTCACTATTGGTCAAAAGCCACTGACTAAAAATTTACAAGAATTTTTCACAAAAATATGATTTCCTTCTTTCTCTTATATATCAATATGTACCAAGCAATGATTCTAATACAAGCATACTACCACAAGTTGAAAAATCGGCAGCAAATAATACAAGTTCTCAAAGTGACTTAGCAAATGAGCTACATAGCTCACCTCCTAAGGTCACTCAAGTATAATTAATTATCCAACTTCACATGCACTCACCGCACAAGTGACACAATCAATAATATTTTTCAATTATGCTCCACGATTCAATAGGTACTTGTAGCCTCATGAGTAAAATTTGCAACAGTTCAAATAGATACCTGTTGTTGAAGGTATCCACAACACTCACTTGTCAAAAAATTCAAAAAAAATTCCAACTTAATTGCATATCATCCATATTTTTTCCATTTTTTCTACACATGTAGCCACAAGCCAATCATGTCACTACATGGAACTTAACCATTGTATTCCATGTCACCTATCTTGATTTTAATGCATTTGAAAGATCACTTCACATCCCATGAACTATACATTCCACATCCTTTAATTCCAATGTACCAACCTGTCATTTCATCCATCATCTATTACAATTAACCAACGCCAAATCAAAATAAAAAAATGAACACTTAAATAGCTCCAAATGCATAGAGTTAAGTACACCTCAAATGACAAGTACGCATACTATTTTTCCATTATTAACATAGATTGAAACTACTTTTGATATGTCCTTGCATTTAATTCTACATGATTTACATTTATTAATTGTATTTGCATAACTGATAAACAATTCCTTCACCTAGTGAATTACATTGAAGTGAGGTCACTTCAAGGTTTCAGTTGGGGGGATAGTATATATTTTAAGATTTTCCAAATCCCTTTAAAAAATAGACAAAACACACAATCCCTTTTTTCCTTTCTACATCCTTCTTGTTGTTTGTTCCCCAATTCCAAGCCAATTCAATCTAAAATAGAGGAAGAATATATAGAAATTGAGATTGTAGGTGAAGAGTGTAAGTATAACAAATATAAATGATTGGTGAAATTAAAATAGTGAGCTAAAATTTGCAGATTTTGAGAAAAACAAGGTAAGTATACCATCATGGGAGGAGATATCATTTAGAGGGAGCCATTTTCGTACCAACAGATATTGGAAGGCAAATGAGTCTTGCCTATTTTCACATAAGCAGGTTGCTTATATTTCTTTCTGAAGTTAATAGAGTACAATGAAGATATGACAAGGCAGTTTGCAGAAACACTCCAACATGATGAAGCCATTTTTTGAGGATTGAGGGTAGATGCTTCAAAGGATAAAATTGCAGATGTATTTGGTCTGCCAATAAATGGAGTTGAATTCCTTGTCAAGGAAAATGCAGTAGCTTCCAAGGAAAAATTTAGGGAGCTTAGAGAAAACCTCGACTTGGTATCCCGACACCAAAAGGTTATCACTTCCATTGGTATGGGATTTTGTTGCCTCTTACATTACTAAACATTGTACATGTGATGGTAGGTAATCTCTTCTATATATAGTACATTTCAAGATTTTAAGTCACCTTCATCATAATAGAAGGATTAGTTTACCTAATTTCCTCTATAACCTATTAAAGAGAATGGGGTATGAGTATCAAAGAAAAGAAAATGATTCAACATTGTCACATTATTTTTTGGTTACCCTATTAGTGAAAAGAAGTCTTAGAGTTTAGTACCCACATGTTTCCTAGGAAATATTTTTGATCTGTGAACACATTAGCAACATTATTAAGGAACCATCTATCCCAAATAACTTGGAGTCACCTACTGCATCATTAAGGTAAATTCCCCTTGGTTCTTCTATTTCTTCACCTACCTGCAGCAGGGGAGAACCATAGGAGCAAAGTTTGTGAAGGTCACCACCCACAACCTCTGAGAAACCTATAGAAAAATATTTCCAAGAAACCCTTTCTTCTTCTAAAACACAAAAAACTAGAAAGAAGAGATGTGTTTCTTTCTCTGCACCTTCAAGGGTGCAAAAAAATAAGTCCACCTAGCCAAGGAATTCACACCACCTGAAAAGGAAACGTGTCATGAGGGGTAGTGTTAAGAAACAAGAAGAAGAAGACATTGTGATAGTAGGGAATAATTAAAAACTAAAAGACAATGTTTTTGAAAATGTGCATGTCCCTATGAAAAGAGAATGGTACATATCAACCACCTTTGAATCAGATTCAAAGGATATTTTTGTTGTAAGGAAAACTAGGAAAAGAACCCCAAAAAATCCCTGATAGTGAGGTTTGTGAGTACATTGGGGGTGGTGATGAATTTTTTTTGGAAGAAGATGAGAACCTATTTATAGAGGAAATAAATGTAAATAAGTAATTACATAAGCATTGGAAAGGATTAAACAATTAGAAATGGGGAAGACTTTTGAAGAAAGGGACAAGGAAAGAGATTTGAAGATTCAAGAGTTGGAGGAGAAATTGCATACTTATGTGCATGGGTCTAAATTGGACTTTCTTGCACAACTTGAAATGGTAAAGACAGGAAAAAAAGAGATCACAGCTAAGAACAAAAGACCCCATGTTGTAAAAAAACTCCAACCTATCATACAACCATGTCTTTTGGTACCAACTATGGAATCAAGAATTCTCCCAATAGAAAAAAAAATGGGAGAAGGAAAAAGAAACAATGATTTAAAAGCATACCAGAGTACTAGAGAGTAAAGACATTGAGTTGAAAAAGTTAACAGTCAAGATTGAGGAAGTAGAAAATAAGGATAGCTACTCAGATTGTTAGGTGTAAACCTCCTGCTAGGACATATGATTTATTCTTATAGGAAAAATTATTGAGTTATCAGTTCAGTAAATTTATTAGTAATCTGCTAGTTGCAATGAGTAGGAAATTTGATTTTATAAATATTTTTTCTGACGTCAAACCTAATGAATAAGACCAATTATGTGAATTCTATTTACATAATTATGTTGTTCCAGATGATATAGAGTGGAACCCATTAATGTTTGTGGGTGATTTACAAATTAGGGCACTAGCATCATACTTAAAGAATGAACATTAGAGGGGTTAGATAATACAAGAATATGTTGAGAGAGAGAAATAATTTGCTTTCCCAATTAGAAATGAATCTAAAAACCCTCATGTAGTAATAAAGGAGTGGACATAACTTATGTAGTACAAAGGTGTGGGAAAAAATCACGAATTTGAGGATCAAGGACTATGAAAGAATGTAGATACTAACTGTAGGACTCATCCATCATTTGTATCCATTTGTGCAAGAAAGATGGGATATTTTAACCCCTGATTTGTAGAGAAAGGAGCCCCACATTTTTTATAATTTCATAGCCATTCTTGAGAGAAATGTAGGTACATGTATGTTTCCAAAGAAAGAGGACTTAAATGGGTACCTATCACCTTCTATCCACCAATGCTTTTCTACTCAATGCCACATTGGGCAAGGGAAAGTAGTGAGGAATTTGAGGTTGTCAAAGTGGCCAAAATTTCATGCTATGGAGGCTTTGATTTGAAATATATCAAAGGAGTGGATGTTGTCACATATCTTAGGGAGATCACTTTGTATTACAACCTCTAGCCCTAGTTGATTTGCTTGAGGACAAGAAAATGGGTGGTTGGGGGGAATGATGAGTCTAGTTAAATTAGTTAGTTTTTTAATGGTTTTATGCATACTCATAGACATTTCCAGACGCTTATTTCATACATATTCCAAAACTTTACTATCTTTTATGCTCATTATGAAAACTTGAACTTGATTTGAAGTATATGGAAATATGGTTATAATGTGATAGTTATTGTATAACTAATGTATGAATATGTATTAATTGCAATGAATATATATCCTTAAGCTATGGTTATTAGTAATATGTAGATATTGTATGAACTAACTCTTTGCATTGAAGGAGCCAAAGGAGGCAGATTATATCCCGCAGCAACTAAGAGGTGTAACTCGTAGCTAAAGGAGTTTCTAGATAGTGATGCGGAGGAGGTTCCAAAGTAAGTTGAGTGAAAAAATTGTATAAATGGAGGAACTTATTAAGGATGATTGTGAATCATCACAAAATTTTAAAAAAGAAGGTGAAGGGGAAGAACTCTATTACAATTGTGATTCTAATGTGAATATTTTAACAATTCATGTTCCAATTCTTGTTGCAATCGAGTCATGGTTCTATTTGGACTCTTCTTCCTCTTTTAGTTATAGTTTAGTTGCTCAGACTCTATCACACTCTGTTATGTAGGGATTGGTGATTTATGATTTCAATTTAGAGTCCTTATTTTAATAAACTCCTCCATGCATATATGTATAGTTCCGTGGTTGAGGCATAAGTTAGTTGGTTGATTGTTCAGTAGAAAATATAGTAATAAGATACTTTCAATTAAGTTCTTGATTTTACACATAAAATTTTCATAATCTTATGAATAAGATATTCTAGGAGAATCTTATCCGATTATGATATTCTAAGTTACGCAATGAATGGTTTTTAGTTATTGTCATGATTACATTAATCTGAGGAGCTAGATTTGGATTAAACCTATGGAGATAGTCACTTGAACAAGGGCCACTCAAGGTAATTGTTCCCCACTTTATTTTCTATACATTTATTTTTTTTGTAGTAGTTACTCCATGAATGCAGGTTGTCTTAATTAGATTCCTTATGTTACAATTAAGAATTAATTCATGAAAAAATATTGTCTCATATTCATGATTTATTACTTCAATATGTTGTACTTTGGAGTGTAATTTTAATTAACAATATTGGTTAATTATAGGATTCATTTCTTGATAGTGAACTAGTCACAGTATTTCACTGTAAGTACCCTAGCAATATCTCCAGCATTACTTCTTTTAATTTTATGTAGTTTATGATTTTTCAACATGTGTAAACACCTATGCTAGGATGATATAGGTATTCTTGAGTCTCAGGAAGCACATGCAGTGCTAGCATCATCACAAGCTTACATTAGCCCTAGTTGATAATTTAATGAAGGCCTTTCCAACGGTTTAGTGGACTATTCAATTAGGTTTCCCTCTAAATTATGTGTCTAACACTAAGTCTAATAGACATTATTAGGGAAACTAAATTTATAAAGTTAGTTTTTCTCTTGTTTTCATGGCATTGTACTTGCAAGTCCAAGGTTGAAGATTGGGTTTTCAAGCCTAAAACAAAATAAAAACTATGGTTTACAATTTTAAATTTTATGGAATATGTACATGTTCTAAAGATAGAAAAAATATGACTCAAATAGAAACATTTACATTTTTTTAAATGGGCACTCATTTCATATGGATAGAAATTTAGGTTTGAGAGCTCGATCCTAAATGAGTAGCCTTTTTTATGAAATGGGTAAATGTTCCTATTGGGATTTTTTTCAAGCCCAACACTTCTATTAAATTCGACCCATTAGCTTGCACTTACCCTAAATTATTAAATTTAATTAATGAGTATCCATGTTGATTGATGAGTTAACTATGTTGATCAAATAGTTAGCTATTTTGATTGATATTTTAATTAATTTGATTGAATTACTTTGATTACTTGGTAAGTTGATTTTGATGGGACCATAAACCATGTACATTAAAGTTACAACAATAATATAGTACTACAATAGTCAAAATAATAAGTTAACTCCTACACTAAAACATAACCCAATGCTAAAGGAACAACTGAACCAAACCCCAAAGCGACAAACTAAGGAGACATAACCACACCAAGAAGCATAGAGAAAAAATTCCATAGCTACACATAAACAAAATAAACCATAAATAACATGCCAATTATTAGTGGTGAAAAATCTCAAACACATCCAACTCTTCATACAAAAATTGCATCTCCTTGACACTTATCTTGTCCTTCCTTTATTTTATTTACTTGTGTTGCCTCTAGTTGGATAATTGGACATTTTTGTTGTTTTGAAATCTCCCCCTTAGTTTTCCCTTTTGTGCTTTAAAGCTTCTCTTCCAAAAACTAAATTGATTATGTAAGCACTAGT
Source organism: Sequoiadendron giganteum (assembly GCA_007115665.2). Lineage (NCBI taxonomy): Eukaryota > Viridiplantae > Streptophyta > Pinopsida > Cupressales > Cupressaceae > Sequoiadendron > Sequoiadendron giganteum. The sequence continues at coordinate 427,822,951 of CM021104.1, forward strand.
TTAAAATTCAAAAGTAAGAAACATATGTAAATGACAAGTTTCCTATTATAAACTGAAACAAACCTCAAATGGAATCCAAATAAGAATATTAAGTAAATAAAATTTACAATGAAACTACATTACAAATTTTGATTAGCTCCAAGTGATTTTGGATGTGGATGCTCTTTACACAAAATTTACTTATTTTGACAACATAAAGTCAACATCTAAAGTGAATGATCAAATGCATAGGATAGTGTGTCTATTTCTAGATTTTTCAGAGGGAAAATGGATGGTGGAAATGTGATGAGAAGATCAATGATGGAGAATAAAAGAGAAGATTTTCCTAGGATTGAGTAGAGTATGAAGGGTTGTGATGGAGTTTGTTTGAAAATGAAGGTATAAATTTATTTTACTAAAAATAGTAATTTGTTACAATAAGAGGAATGTGGAGGACAAGTGCATTTAAGGGATCCTTTATTCTTGGATGAGCTAGTGGAGAGAACATAGCCTTAAATAATAACATTATTTAATTGTTTTAGCCATGTGAGGTACCAAATATAATAATTAAATAATACTTATTTAATTATGTGTGAGAGGGAAATTAGGTAGGGTACATTAGGTGAAGTGGATTAACTAAATAATTTAATCATTTAGTTAATTATGGGTAAGGTTGTCATAGGATAAATTTAGGTGTCTACAGATTGATTTATTGTTATGTTTATTGATTTGTTAATTAATATTGATTAATTATTTTATCATGAGGTGTAAATAATTATTTTTATTAAATTATTTATGGATAATATATTTATTTTACTTTATTTTAGTATTTAAAATTTTATAGGAAAATATGTATTTAAACTCATCAAGTAATAAAAAAATAGTGATATTCTTGCAGATTGTCAAAATTTGATATCATTAATAAATAATTAAAATTATTTAATCAATTTGATTTTGATAAAGTAGATTAATTAAGGTAAGATGAATTATTTAATGAGTGGATGAGTGATTATATTGTTAAGTTTTGAGATGGGGGCAATGGTATGGAGATGAGCATATGTGAGATTTTAGTGTCTAGAAAAATGAAAGAAGCTTCTAATCTAATTTTAATCTAAGAAAGCAATTTAAATCTAACCTAACCTAAGAAAGCAATAGTTAATTCTAATCTAATTAAGAAGAAATAATGAAGAATTATAGTCCTTGGGAAATTTTGATGATTTCATTACTACTTTAAGCTACTAAATAAATGAGATCTTCTACAAAATAACTAAAATTAGGGAGCTTATCTCAAGTATTAAAGAAGCTTCCTTGAAGTAATCTTGATCTATGTCCACAAAGGATGTGGCTTTTTTGTATCTTCTCCTCTCTAGATTTAGGGTAATCCTCTTGATGAAAGGGAAAATTAAATAATGTAGAGAGATTAGAGAATACTTGGAAGGTAAGGAAGCTTTATAATCTTTTTAGTGTTGTATGGGAAGGCTCAGACCTTCTAAGATGTTGTAATGGATCTTGGATTTGGATTTTAGATAAGCTTGCATATTCCTGAAGGTGAGATCCTATTAATAGAGGGAAATATGCAAAGCTTCTTTGTAGAATGATGTAGAGACACCAAATATTGACAAGATTATCGTCTATTCTAGATTACACTTGTTCCTTATTCCTTCTCTTTTCACTTCATATATGTTTGATCTGAATAAGGAGGCTTAAATAAGAAAATTATCAATTAATCAATGGGAGATGAAAATCACTCGAGGAGAGAAGATTAATAGTTAGGGGGAGTGATTAGTGTCATCAAGGATTAAGAATATTGTCAATTAGAGGCTAAACTAGAAGAGAAATTGCTAGAATTGGAAGATTCATGCACCAACCAAATATGACAAGATCACCCCTTTTGGAAGGAAATTCACTCATTTTAATAGGGTAGGTTACCCAAGCAACCTTACAACTCGAAGTTTGGGTCATCCATGTAACCCTAGGGTCTCTTAGGAACCCTTGTAGCTAAAGGTACATAATACATATTTTAGAGGTGTAAGAAAGCATGCATTCTAGATAATTGGTTTGCAAGGATGAGAAATGCATGAGGAAGGATTCTAAAGGTATAAATTATTTTTGTCAAGACAAATAAATTTTGAGGATAAACTAATTGTAGTACCCCTCAGTTCACTTTTGTTTTGGACAAATTCTTGGATGCACTTAGACATTTTTATTTTATTTGATGATGTCGCCAATGTTAGTCGATTATGACTCTTTGATGCTTGGTTATGATGACATTGTTATATCTGATGTTATGGTGATACAATTTTTATTTAAATTCCTTATTTGTTTATATGAGATATCATGTATATGAATGTGATGTGTTTTCTAACAGGATTTGTTATTAGTTACTATGAGTCGATGTATGGGTGAAGGGGAACATGGTCACATCACTCGTTTGTGAGTGCCCTACAATGCTGTGACTTTCCCTTCACAGTGTGATTGACTTTTTTCTTTATGTAGATGTTCGACTGTGGGATTTGTTGTAAGTTGCAGGTACTAGGTATCAACTCCACCTAAACTGTCAGGTTAGAGCGTGCCTCATACCCAATGAAGGTTGTTGTTATGGAGATAGCATCAGGTTCCCCATGTTGAGCCATTATCCTTGACGAGGTTGAGTGCCATTTTTCATTCCCCATTCATGTGGTATGTTTGTGTCTGTTTGTCATTGTTTCTATCGTTTTATCTTTCATTTCATTTGGTGGTCAGGTATCTTGGGTATTTAGTTCATTGAGAATCTGTTTGTTTGATTCCCTAATACATTTTACTATAAATTAAGAGAATTTCATTTTAAAAGGTATTGGATAATTTAAATAAATGAATTTTTATAAATTATAGTTTTAATAAATAAATTATTATTAATCTACATATGATTTAATTAGACAAAAATTGTGACTCGAGAAAGGAATAATTTAATAAATATATTAAATAGCTAATGGTGCATGCAAGTGTAAAATTAAAAGATTTAGTTTTAAATTCAAATATCTTATAATTAAATTGAATTTTTATGCACAAATTATTAAGCATGATGGAGATTGCACAATAATAAATTAATGGAGATAAATTTGAAATGAAAAAAAAATTAATGATAGAAAAGAGGAGAAGGAAGTTACGAAGAGGGAAAAGGTTATAATTAAATTAGTTGCAGCTAACTAAAAGAGGGGCAATTGGACTTTTTTGCGGGAGAAGAAAGTTGATCTTGCATTCTGTGTACAAAAGTTTTATGTTTTTCTATTTCTTGAAATTGAATATTGTATATTGGAGATTGGGGTTTTACTATGTAGAGGCTTGCATTAGAACAGACATTCATTAGGAAACTGATGCCCTTGGAAAGAAGCTGAAACTGCACCTAGATTTTGGACCCGAAAAACTTTCAGCTCTGTGACCCATATATTCCAGGTTCCACAATTTCTTTCCAATTTTAATGTTTGTTCAGAAAATGATTATTAATAGAATATATTACTTGAAGTAATTAATTATTTGAAAATCATATTACATTAAATTTTAAAATTATTAACTCCATTTCTGAGGTGCACTCTATATTGGTATTACCTGGTTTAAAATTATGTTGGTTTGAAACTTCCTCTTGAAAATTCTTTTTTTTGAAATTATAGGCATAGTTGTCACCATCCTGTTTTAGCAATTATTTTTGGAATTATTCTTTAAATTTTCAGCCTATCCTTGAGGTCGAGGGAATGTGAATTTAGAAGGGTCAATTGGCCTCATCGTGACACCACTGAATCTTGTTAGAGTGTCCAAATTTTAGTATGGCTTAAGATTTTATTCATGTGTGCCACTTTTTACCTTCCCCATTTAATTAATAGAAACTAGAAGTTTCATGCATGCCATTAGCAATTACTTCAAAGTCTCCTTACCATAGATTCCAGCTCGAATCATTTGTATCTTCTAGTTCTTAGATGAGTAGACACGTGCTAGTATTGAATGCTTGATATGTCAATTAAGGCGTCATTAACCTTCTGATCTGTTAACACAAGTTCTTGTTTAGTTAGTGTGTTGTACATAAATATCTACATATTCAAATGCTTACATCCCAATACTTGTATATATGAATGTCTTAGTATTTCAAAATTAGTAGTACCTGAGAAAATTGAGTTAGGCACGATTGCATAGCATTCGTTGTGATCAGAATTGCATGCATGAAAGATTGCATGGAATCGGTATAGCATATAAAAATATCGGCGGACTCTTAGGAAGTCTAGTGTTAATTCTCAAGTGAGTTTCCAAGTCTGTGTAGGCAAGTTGGTGGTAAACCCATAAATTTCAATGCATTTAAAAACTTTCAAAAGAGGGGATTCCTGTTCATCCTTATACATCATTGTATGAATATTTTTGGGAGGCTCAAAATAGTGAAGGTGTTGATATATTTCTTGAAGATCTGGTAGTATGTATTAACCAATTGTTGATAATTGTTGATTTTTTTTTAACAAATAGTTAATTTTCTATTTAAGTGGGTTCCAAAATAGTTCTAAGATGCACCATAATTGGCTATAGAACTTTCTGCCATCTATGGCTTTTAATGTCATGCAAGTTGCTTTTAGACTGAGTGTTATACTAACCTAGTTTATACCACCATTCACAAGGTTCTCTATAATTTTCCTCATTCATATTTAAAACCTACATTGCCATCATTTCACAAATGCAGAGAGTATTATGTTGTCTTAAACAAAACCACCGGTATTTGATATGCTCCCAAAATGAGTAGATTTAATGAAGATGAGAATTTATAAGTGTATATTTATATAAATGCATACATATACATATATACATATGTGTGTGTATGAATGTATATACATGGTTCAATGTCTATATTATGTATTAATTGATATGGAAATAAAGATCCCTCAGTGTCCTTCAAATTCACTATTTTGTTATCTGTGCAATGTCCATTTATGTAAATACATAAACTTAATTACATATGTATATATATATGTGTGTGTGTATTTGAAATTGTATTATATTTAAATGTAATTTATATTTGTGTACATGTTTATGTGTTGAAGGTAATGCGATGAGAATAGTGGATATAATGTTGTCTTGATTATTTGATAATAATATGATAGTTATAAATTAAATTAAGAGAAAATTAAATAGAAAAGATTTGAACTTTATAAGTAAAAGAATAGTTATTTGGATTAATGAGTTACTCTTATTTTAAAGGAATATCTTGAAGAGAAGTAAAGTTGCCTTGTTAAGTATTTTGCATACATCTATATGTCTTCAAGTGAGTTTTGTTCTATGTGAAATAAATAGTGATTAAATGTGAGTCATGGTTGGTGTCCAAGTCATTCCTGAGACTGAGTTTAATTAGGTGTGACATGAAGTTCGTTCTGATTTTGGATGTGGGTTGATATGTTATTGATATATGTTTTGGTGGGGGAATCCATTCATGCTTTGTTTACTTGTCCATAGTTGAGTCTCGTGTGAGATGATTCATGCCTCGCCTTCATGTATAAACACATGGTTATGGGTTTTGTGCTTAGTAGATTACCCTTTTTTTTTGTTGGTTTTCTTGTTGTAGGAAGGAGAGTGGCTCTTAGTGGGGGCCAGCACACAAAGTGGTGTCTAGGAAAACCCGTGGGAGTTTCCTAATCAAGTGATAACATAATAAATTAATTAGAGGGTTGGGTAGAGATTCATTTAATTAAGATAATTGGATGCCTCTTCCACACCATTAGCGCTTGTTGTCCTAAGGTCAGAATGAGAAGGTCTGGTTGGCAAGACCAATTTCCTTGTCTCCACGAAAGGATAATTGGTTCTGCATGTGTAACCCTATGGGGCTGGCATCGAATGTATGACAATCAGGACAACCATAGATGGGTGTCGGTTTTTGGGGATGGACTGTCAGGACAACCCATGTTTGAACCATGCGATGACACTCTCTTATACTAAAACCTTGTTATGTCATGATGGGTTTTCTATATGATGTTTATGTGTATCTTAGGTTACTGTAGCACTATCGTGCAGAGTATATTCTACTTGTATGTGGGAATTATTCTAGCCTTGTTGTGTTGTGGTTTGTCACCTTGTTGTTCTTTTATTGTTGGGATCCTTTCGCTATCTCCTTGCACGAGGGGTGGACCTTAGGGTTCCACATGGTTGGGTGGAACGTGCCTTTCTATCCATTGGGTTCCCTCTCATGTATGTGTTCATGATGACTTCTTTTGGATTGAAGACCTTTGTAGTGTACCAGTTCATGTGGATCATTACTCTTCTTCTTGTATTATGTTATGATTGGATGTATCTTCATTATATATACTTTTTGTACTCTCCTACTTGTATTCTAGGAGAAACTGCTACTCTTGATGTAACCATGACACATTGTAACTCTTTGTAAAACTCTTTATTGTATTTGAACAAGTTATTGACATTGAATTGAATGACTTCTATAGAGGATTCATTATGATGATTAATGCCACTTTGATATTATCATGTTGTGATATATGTTTTAATATAGGAAAGAATCATGGTTAGTGTATCCGATGAGCATCTTTAATAGCGTGAAGTACTCTAGATTTGATATCTTGGGAAGTGACTTATTGGGGTTTCATTATCTTAAGAAGTCACTACTCAAGATATCGTATCTTGAGATACTGATACATTATATTTGTACCTGAAGGTGATTCGTGTTGTTAATCTTGGACTTGTGCAGATATGATCATGGTTATCATTCTTTTGATAAACATACTCTTGCTAGCTTAATGTTAGAATTCTCATTGACTATTGTTTATGATAGTTGATTGATGCTCTTATTATTCGTTATCTTTGTTATGAAATGGACAGTTCCTAATGTCAGTTGGGTAAATTTAATATTATGGATTCTATATCATGACATTTTTTAATGGAAATCTTAGTAGCTTTGTCACAGACTTGAGAGGACTTATATTAAACTAGTGTTAAGTGTTACATTTGCACTAGTGTGATTAATGTACTTTTTTTTTTAAATGTACCATTTTTATGTGTAGTTGTATGTTATCCTCTAGGGTCCTACGGTGGCGCGTTACACATAGTATCAAAGCCCAAGTTCAAACATTGGGTGCTCTGGGTGTATTCAAGAGCCCATTGAGTTGTAGTAGATGTATAGATTTTGAATTTTATGTATCCTTTCTTGACCTCGTCTAATACCCAAAAATTGTCTTTCGTGGTGTTTGTGTAGGATAATGCCTAGAGGTAGGGGTCAAGGTCGAGGGTGTAGCAGAGGTTGTGGTGGTGGCCTTGGGGCTAATCACCTAGACTCTCCCCCTCAAAGTTCCAAAGAATCTAATCATGAGGAGTATCAGAGTTCACAGAATAACCAGGATGCTGGAAATCAGAACTAGTTTCAGCTAGGATTGGAGAGCACATAGTTGTGTCACTTACTTGAGGAAATTATTGGCCATCTTGGTATGAGGCTTCAGGGTGAGTAGTTGGTTTTGAGAGAGAGGGAGAGGTCTCCCAAGAGAAAGGAGGTCACTATAGAGTAGGAGGAAATTTTAGCAGGGCATATGAGAGATTCGTTGAGAGCTCGTCCTCCTACATTTGACGAGACTGGTAGTGGTTTGGAGGATGAGAGATGGTTGATTGATCTGAATAGGTGTTTTTCCATGAACCCATATGGTAGCAATACCAAGGCTAGGTGCACTATCATGCATCTCTAAGGTTTTTCTTCCACGTGGTGGCGGTTGGAGGAGTAGAAGCTCCATTTGGAGATGGACTCAGTATCATGGGAGATGTTCCTAGAGCAATTTAGAGCTCATTTGTTGTCCAATCATTGGTGACAATGTCACATGGATGAGTTCCATGAGCTAAGGCAGATGGCGATGTCAATTGAGTAGTATGAGAGGCAATTTTATGAGCTCAAGCAGTATGAGGGCATATGTGATTATGAGAGTATGTTAGTACAATATTTTATTAGGGGCTTGAACACCCATATCAATGGGGGTGTTCAAGTATTTGAGCTGAAATATATGGAGGTAGTTGTGGAGAAAGCTCCATTAGTTAAGGAGAATTTGACTTTGGCTCTAAGTGGTCATATAGGGGTGTAGATTGGTGGTGCACATCTAGTAGGTTTCAATAATCAGGGTGGATAGACTCAATCAGCAATACCTTCTAGGAGCCACCATGCACCTAGTAAGGTCAGTCAGCATCAGCAACACTTGCAGTCAAAACATAAGAATTTGCAGTCTCGACAGGGTGATAGATTTTAGTCTAGGAAAAATTGGAGTTGGTAGAGAGCTCAACATTACCATCTTGATCAACCAGCTCAAAGTTCATAGTATATAGCTGAAAAAGGAATTTTTCAGCAGTCTAGTACAACTTCAAGTGGTAGAGGTTTTGGCAGAGGTACAAGGTGTTTCTTGTGTGGTCAGCGGGGTTACATTGCTCGATAGTATCCTTAGAAGGGCACATCTAGATTCATTCAGAGACCGATGACTTCATACCCAATAGTAGGGGATGCAGGTAGATCATACAGAGTTTTTGTTGCATTTGATAACTGATAGACCGAACACTAGGGTACAATATTTGAGACTTCAGGTGAGTTATAGGGCAGCAGAGTCTCTATTCTCTTTGATTCAGGTGCTTTAGATTCCTTTATTTCCCATTCTATAGTAGTGCAATGTAGACTGGTGGCAGTGAAGTAGGACAATAGGTGGTAAGTTGAGTTAGCCTTTCTTGATAAGGTCGTAGTTGAGTCTCTTGTTCATGGTTGTAATTTGAGGATTGGATCTCTTACACCACATTTGACCTCTAGGTTATACCCCTTGGGTCTTATGACATTGTTTTGGGAATGGATTGGTTAGAGGCTCACAGAGCAGTCATAGATTATCATCATAAGTATGTGTAGTGTGTAGATTACTCTAGTAGAGAGGTAGAGGTAGTTAGGATTCAGAGGCCTATATCTTTGACGATGATCTTAGCTATGCAGTTGAGGAGGTTTGTGCAATAGGGTTGTCAGTTGTTTGCAATGACAATTAATGACTTGGAGTTGCTTGAGAGTTAGGAGGAGGTATCTCTTGATAGTCATCTTATCCTTAGACATTATGTTGATTTTTTTCCTAGCGATATACTAGGGATGCCACCTAAGCATGACATCGACTTTAATATAGACCTTGTACCTAGAGTTGAGCCCATTTCACGAGATCCATACCGAATGACCACTCAAGAGCTTAAGGATCTTTGATTACAACTTGAGGAGTTGTTGGTAAAGGGATTTATCCATCCTAGTCTCTCCTTGGGGAGAACCAATGATTTTTATAAAGAAGAAGGACAGGTCCCTTCTATTGTGCATTGATTACTAGAAATTGAACAAGGTGATAGTGAGAAACAAGTATCCGTTATCGAGGATCGATGATCTATTTGATTAGATCAAGGGTGCTAGGGTATTTTCAAAGATTGGTCGTAAATCAAGATACCATCAATTATGCATATTCAAGGCAGATATCCATAAGACCACATTTTGTACTCGATACAAACACTACGAGTTCACAATGGTGTCATTCGAGTTAACGAATGTGACTTTAATGTTCATGAGTTTGATGAATGGTGTATTATGTACTTACCTCGATAGATTTGTTTTGGTGTTTCTAGATGACATTTTGATCTATTCAAGGACCATGGAGGAGCATGAGGAGCACTTGAGGAAGGTGTTGTAGTGTTTGAGAGTGAACCAATTGTATGCCAATTTGTCTAAATGTGAGTTTTTTCGGATGAAAGTAAAATATCCGGGTCATGTTATCTCTGGTGAGGGAATTGTAGTGGATCCTTCAAAGATCCAATCTATCATGGATTGGCCTACACCCATAAATGTGGTAGAGGTTCATAGTTTCATGAGATTGGTAGGTTATTACCATCATTTTGTATAGGTGTTTTTGAAGATAGCCCACCCCATCTCTTCTCTACATAGGAAAGGGAAGAGATTTATTTGGTCAAAGCAGTGCTAGGCAACTTTCTAGACTCTTAAGGAGAGATTGATTAGTGCAACTATATTATTTGTTCTTGATCCTACTATTTTATGGTTTGTATAAATGCTTCCTTGGAGGGTTTAGGAGTGGTGTTGATGTAGGACAGTCGTGTGATTTCCTATGAGTCTCACAAACTCAAGGATCATGAACTAAACTATCCACTCATGGTCTAGAGTTGGTCATTGTGGTACATTTTTTGACAAGATGGAGGCACTTTCTATCGGGGCACCAATTTGAGGTGCATAGTGATCATCATAGCTTGTAGTATATTTTCACACAGCCTAATATGAATGCCAAGTAGAGGTGATGGATGGAGTTCCTTTGTGAATATGGTTTTGAGGTGAAATTCATTTAGGGAAAGGAGAATATGGTTGCAGATGCACTTAGTAGGTGGAGACATGAAATATTAATGGTGACATTTGGTGTGGAATTGAGGATTCAGATCCTTTTTGCACTTCCTTCAGATAGTTGGTATTAGGAGGTGAGGACTGAGATGGAGTCAGGTAGAGCTCTTGAGGGTAGATTTGCAAGATATTCTGTTGAATTGGATGGCCTCTTGAGGCACTTGGGCCGTACTTATGTTCCCTCATCTGGAGATCTTCATACTTTGATCATTTCAGAGGCCCATCAGGCACCCTATTCATCTCATCTAGGTGTCAAAAAGGTGCACGCCGATCTTTGACAACGGTAATTTTGGGTTGGAATGAAGATGGATATCGCTGATTTTGTGTCAAGATGTTTGGAGTGTCAGAGAGTGAAGGCTGAGCATCAGCATCATGTAGGTATTTTGCAACCTCATTTGGTTCTAGAGTGTAAATGGGGCATTATCTCATTGGATTTTATTGTTGGTTTACCCAATTCTTCTCATCGACATGATGCCATTATGGTTACTATGGATAGCTTGACAAAGGTGGCTCACTTCTCTCTTGTTCGATCCTCATACAATGCTTCATTGGTGGCCAGAGTGTTCATGGAGGATGTTGTTACACTTCATGGTATTCCTCATCGGATTATATCAGATAGAGATCTAATGTTTACTTCAGCTCTTTGGACATCCCTACAACATGCATTAGGGACCCAGTCGAACTTCAGTTCAACTTATCACCTAGAGATTGATGGAAAAACCAAGAGGTTCAATTAGATCCTCAAGGATATGCTTTGTATGTACATCATGGATCAACAGAAATGATGGGAAGATTACCTTCATCTGGTGGAGTTTTCTTATAATAATAGTTATCACAATTCTATTAGCATGCCTCCCTTCTAGGTGTTATATTCTCATCCTTGTCGAACTCTATTGAGTTGGGATCATTTGGAGGAAAAATTTATTCTTGGTCTGGAGATGCTTTAGGAGATGGAGTAGTAGTTGTTTCACATTAGAGAGAATGTGGTGGCAGCTCAAGATAGATAGAAGAAATATGTCAATGCTTAAGGGTGGACCATTAATTCTCAGTTGGTGACCGAGTGTTTGTGCGGGTGCAGTCGTGAAAGAGTTTGTTCCGATATGGAAAAAGCTCCAAGCTCTCACCATGCTTTTTTGGGCCTTTTGAGGTGTTGGAGAAGATTTGTCCAATAGCTTACTGTCTTGCTTTGTCACCCAATCTCTTGCACATTCATGATGTGTTTCACATTTCAGTTCTAAGACCCTATTATCCTGATATATCTCATGTACTTGATTGGTATGCATTACAAGTAGAGGACGAGCAGTTGGATTTGGAGCTCATGGGCGTCATTCAACACAGACAACACACTTGAGCAGGTTAGGGTCTAGTGGGATATGAATGATGATTCCTCTACTACATGGGAGGATGCTTCTAGGATGAGAGAGTTATATAAAAAAAAAATTGTAGGCTTTTAGGAGTAAGCCTGATCCTAGGGGGGAAGGATGTAGTGCCCCTTAGTTCACATTTATTTTGGACAACTTCTTGGATGCACTTAGATATTTTTATACTATTTGATGATACTATTGATATTACTTAGTCGATTATGACTCTTTGATGTTTGGTTATGATGACACTGTTATATCTGATGTTATGGTGATACCATGTTTATTTGATTTTCTTATTTGGTTATATGAGATATCATGCATATGAATGTGATGTGTTTTCTAACGAGATTTGTTATCAGTTACTATGCGTCGATGTATGGGTGAAGGGGAACATGGTCACATCACTCACTTGCGAGTGCCCTGCAACACTGTGACTTTCCCTTCATGGTGTGATTGACTGTTTTCTCTATGTACATGTTTGATCATGGGATTTACCGCAGGTTGCAAGTACTAGGCATTGACTCCACCCAAACTATCAAGTTAGAGTGTGCCTCATACCAAATAGAGGTTGTTGTTCCGAAGATAGCATCGGGTTCCCCATGTTGAGCCATCATCCTTGACAAGGGTGAGTCTCGTTTATTGTTCCCCGTTCATGTGGTCCATCTGTGTTGGTTTTCCGTTGTTGTTGTTGTCATTTTATCTTTCATCTTGTTTGGTGGTCAAGTATCTTGGGTATTTAGTTCATTGAGCATTTGTTTGTTTGATGCCCTAGTAGATTTTACTATAAATTAAGAGAATTATGTTTTAAAAGGTATTGGATAATTTAAATAAATGAATTGTTTTGATTTGATTAGAGGTATTGTTATAAATTATAGTTTTAATAAATAAATTATTATTAATCTACGTTTTATTTAATTAAATAAAAATTGTGACTCGAGAAAGGAATTATTTAATAAATATATTAAATAGCTAATGGTGCATGCAAGTGTAAAATTAAAATATTTAGTTGTAAATTTAAATATCTTATAATTAAATTGAATTTTTATGCACAAATTATTAGGCATGATGGAGATTGCACAATAATAAATTAATGGAGATAAATTTGAAACGAAAAAAAATATTATTGATAAAAAAGAGGAGAAGATAGTTATGAAGAGGGAAAAGATAATAATTAAATTAGTTACAGTTAACTAAAAGAGGGGCAATTGGATTTTTTTGCGGGAGAAGAAAGTTGATCTTGCATTCTGTGTATGAAAGTTTTCTGTTTTTTTGTTTCTTGAAATTGAATGTTGTAGATTGGAGATTGGGGTTTTACTATTTAGAGGCTTGCACTAGAATAGAGGTTTGTCAGGAAACTGATGCCCTTGGAAAAAATTTGAAACTGCACCTAGATTTCAGACCCAAAAAACTTTCAGCTCCATGACCCAAATATTCTAGGTTCCACAATTTCTTTCCAATTTTAAATTGTTGTTCAAAAAATATTATTAATAGAATATATTACTTGAAGTAATTAATTATTTGAAAATCATATTGCATGAAATTTTAAACTTATTAGCTCCATTTATGAGGTGCACTATGTATTGGTATTACCTGGTTTAAAATAATGTTGGTTCGAAACTTCCTCTTGAAAATTCTTTTTTTTTGAAATTATGGACGTAGCAGTCACCATCCTGTTTTAGCAATTGTTTTTGGAATTATTCTTTAAACTTTTAGTCTATCCTTGAGGTCGAGGGAATGTGAATTTAGAATGGTCAATCGGCCTCATCTTGATACCATTGAATCTTGTTAGAGTGTCCAGATTTTAGTATGGCTTAATATTTTATTCATGCACGCCATTTTTTACCTTCCCCATTTGATTAATAGAAACTAGAAGTTCCATGCATGCCATTAGTAATTACTTCAAAGTCTCCTTATCATAGATTCCATCTCGAAGCCTCTGTATCTTCCATTTCTTAGATGAGTAGACACATGTATTAGTATTGAATGCTTGATACATCGGTTAAGGCATCATTAACCTTCTGATTTGTTAACACGAGTTCCTATTTAGTTAGTGTGTTTTACATACATATCAGCATATTTGAGTGCTTACATCCCAATACTTGTATATACGCATGGCTTAGTATTTAAAAATTAGCAGTACCTGAGAACATTGAGCTAGGCACGGCTGCATAGCATTCGTTGTGATCATAATTGCATGTATGAAAGATTGCATGTAATCGGTATAGCATATAAAAATATCGGTGGACTCTTAGGAAGTTTAGTGTTAAATCTCAGGTGAGTTTCCAAGTCTATGTAGGTGAGTTGGTGGTAAACCCATAAATTTCAATACATTTAAAAAATTTCGAATGAGGGGATTCGTGTTCATCCTTATACATCGTTGTTTGAATATTTTTGGGAGGCTCGAAATAGACCGGGCTTAAACATCACACACTAAGCTGACAACTTAGTGTGTGGGCCCTCTTTATCTCACCTTTTTCTCGTTTTTGTTTCATGCAATTCTGTTGGTAATTTTTTTTAACTGTGCGCCCCTCTTTACCTTAGCTTTTTCCCGTTTTCGTTCCATGCAACTCTGTCGGTAATTTTTTTTAACTGTGCTTATAATCTTATAAGATATGGAGTAGGTATTAGATGACTTACCTAAAATGTAAAATAAGTACTATGCCCTCAACTTATCTAAGTATTAATGTTAAAACAATATATATTATAAATTATATTATATTTATATTAGATATTATTTGATATTACATTATATTTATATATGATCTATTATTTATATATTTGTTTATTATATATATATAATATTATTTAATATATATTATTTTATAAGATACATATTAAAAATTATCTTATATTTATTATATTATATTTATATATTTCTATTATATACTTATCTATTATAGTATATATATATTTATATTGTATTTATACATTTATATATTATATATTTTTTACATAATATTATTTACATATACATATTATAAAAATATAATATATACAATATTTTATATTAAGATATCATAAACATATAATTAATATATAATAAAATATAATAAATATAATATATTTCTAAATATGTATTTTAGGATATTTTTTTCGCAAATGGAGAAGGCTTTCGTGTGGGTGTGCAGGCTCGTGGCCTCATAGGTGCGGCCTGCATGCTGCTGTTTGCTTGTGCATGTTTGCATGGGGGTTGTGGGTGGAGTGAAGCGGTTGTGGGTGGTCCTTCTTGGCTTCGATGCTGTCTTTTTTTGCTGCGTGGGAGTTAGGGGGTGGTCGGTGTGGTGGGTGGTGTGGTGCCAGGGTGTT
The DNA here is from genome assembly GCA_007115665.2 of Sequoiadendron giganteum. Classification (NCBI taxonomy): domain Eukaryota; kingdom Viridiplantae; phylum Streptophyta; class Pinopsida; order Cupressales; family Cupressaceae; genus Sequoiadendron; species Sequoiadendron giganteum. The sequence continues at coordinate 427,837,996 of CM021104.1, forward strand.
CGGGGTGGTGGGGTTGTGTGGTGTGAGGGCAGTGGGTGGAGGCTTCGGTGTGGGTTTGGAGGGGGTGGCTTGGGGTGGGCTAGGTTTTGGGCTTGGTGCAGAGGGATGGCTGAAGCGTCCAAAAGTTTGGTGCTTGGTGGGTCAAAGCCATCTCAGACTTTTTCGGCTGCCATGCATGCTCAAAAGTTGGATTCGTCTTTTGTGGGTGAGAGCTCGAAGCTCAAGAAAGTGAATGGGTGCTTGTCGTGGAGTCACGATTGCCCTGTTCTGGTTATATCTCCTAAGTCGATTCAAGAGGACATTGCTTATTGGAGCCAACATGTTCTGATCTGTAAGTTTTTGGGTATTCGCGTCCCTCTCTCAGCGCTTGAGTCTTGGATCCAGCGGACCTGGCAAGTTGAAGGTGATTTCGATCTTTTGGTGGCCGTGAATGGCTATTTTATGGTTGATTTCTCTTGCATCTCGGATCGCAATCGTGTTTTCGAGGGAGGGTCGTATTTTTACAATCATGTCGGCTTCTTTATTAAACCTTGGCATGGAGGTTTTAATGCGACAGAAGATCTTCGTACACGAGTTCCTATTTGGGTTTGTCTTCCATGGCTGCCATTGGAGTTCTGGCAGGAGGATATTCTACATTGGATTGCTACCTTGTTGAGAAAGCCAATTGCCATCGCTTAGAATACTCTAGATAAAAAGGTATTCTCCTATGCTTGCATCTGTGTTGAAATTGATTTAAATAACCCTTTGCCGGATTCGTTGGAGATTTGTATTGGCTCTGCCTCGTGGATTCAATCATTGGATTACGAGTCACTTCCCTTCTATTGCCATTTTTGTCACGAGTATTGACACCTTCAGCGCTAGTTTCCTCGGGCACCCAAAGCGGCAAGGGTTTCTTCTTCACCTTCTTCTGGACCTTCGGTGGAGAAGGGGGATAAAGGCAAGGTGTCGGTGGTTGAGGATGGGCTTGATAAGGATCGCTTTATTCCTGTTAAGCAAAAAAATAAAGGGAGAGGTCAGAAGCAAACCTATAAGGATAGACAAAGTGACCAGGGCTTTAACCGGTTTGAGGTCCTGGATAATCAGGCTTTGGAGGAAGGGATCCCTGTTGAGATTCATTCTAGGGCAACTGGTATGGATGTTGGTTTGGATTCAAGGATGGAGCAGGAAATTGTTGTTCATAATATCTCTCTGGTATTGGAGCAGGGAATTTCGAAGCCTCCTGGGGATGCAATAGATGGGTAGGATGATATTATTCTGGAAGATTTAGCTAAGGCAGTGTTCTCTTCAAGTAAAGTTTGGGGAGCGTCTCCTACTTTGGGGGTTCAACAATGCCCTCTCAAGAAGGGGCATTTTGAAAATTCTTTGAAAGTTGGTCGTAAGAAGGATGCAGACAAGCTTAAATCTACTGGGGATTTGTTGGTGGAATCTGGGTTGGTTAAAACCCTTGAGGCCCACTTCTCTCAACCTTCCTCATGATTATTCTCTCATGGAATGCAAGGGGGTTGAATAGCTCCCCCCATCAAAAGGCTATTCAAGATCTGATTGTTGTTCAGGCTCTTGATATCTTTTGTGTTTAGGAAACCAAGCTCCAGGTGGATCTTATGCTTCAGCAGGCTCCTTGTATTCTGTCTTTTGGCCAGTTTCAGTGTATTGGAGCTAGGGGAACCTCTGGGGGTCTAGCTCTTTTCTGGAATCCTCGCAAGATTGTTCCTCATTGGTGGATCTCAAGCCAGTCTGCTATTTTGGTGGTGGCTTCGGTTCTGGATTCCGGTGAGACTATTTTGGTTAGTAATGTTTATGCTATGATTGACATTCGTGGTAAAATCCAGCTTTGGGCCCATATCAGGTATGTGAGGTCTTGTGCCCCCTTTTTACCTTGGATCCTAGCTGCTGATTTCAATGTTGTGATGAGTTTGGAGGAGAAAAGGGGAGGGTTGCCTAAGCTTGGTCCTGCCTCATATCTACTTCGGAGTAATGTGGACTCTCTGGCCTTGGTGGATGTTAAACCCTCTAATGGTATATTCACTTGGAATAATAGAAGGAGCGAGTCTGAAGCAATCTCCCAAATGCTCGATCATTTCTTTGTCTCTTGCTCTTGGGTTAGAGGTAGCTTGGTCATCTGCTCTGAGATTCTTGACTGGTGTGGCTTTGATCATTGGCCAATTAAGCTTTCGACTTCTCCTTTCCCCAATCCAAAGAACCCCCTTTCAAATTTCAACTTATGTGGCTGCGTGATCCGTCTTTGGGTGATCTTGTTGCTCAGTGGTGGTGGGATGGTGCTCTTGCATATGGTACCACTATGTATTCTCTAGTTAAGAAGCTACAGTATGTCAAGTATCATCTCAAGCGATGGAATAGGTCTTGTTTTGGTAATTTTCGGGCCAAGAAAAGAGAAGCGCGAGATCACCTTGCTGTCATTACTCGCCAGATTCGAGATTTGTGTTTCTCGAGGGCGCTTGGACATGCTGAGGCCCGGGCTCTAAAGTTGGTGGATGAGTAGGAGCTTTGTGAGGATATTTTTTGGAAACAAAAGGCTAGGATTGATTGGCTTCAAGAGGGTGACAAGAATACTTCTTTTTTCCATCATTCAATTCAGGCTCATCGGAATAAGTGTTTTATCTCCTCTCTTGTTAACTCGGAGGGTCTTTCGATCTCTTTGCATCAGGATTTGGCTAGAGAGGCTCACCAGTTTTACTCTGATCTATTCACTGAGGATTCACTTCCAACTGAGGTGGATGAGAATATGGTGCTTGATTGCATTCCCTCCTTAATTTATAATGAGGCAAATGCTTCTCTTATTTTCCAGGTGACTTTGTCTGAAGTGGAGGAGGTAGTGGTTGGGATGAATAAGGGGAAAGCCCCTAGCCCTGATGGTTTCCCAGTTGAGTTTTTCTAGGAGTTTTGGGATATTTTGAAGCTGGATTTATTGGAGGTGGTTCATGAATCTCTTCATAGTAAGAAAATGCTTCGGGCCCTGAATGCTACTTTTCTCATTCTCGTTCCTAAGAAGGAAGGTGCTGATAGGCTTGGCCTCTTTAGACCTATTGCACTCTGTAATGTGGTATGCAATATTATTATGAAGTTGATTGCTGAGAGGCTTAAATCTTGTTTTCCTGTGATCATTTCTAAGGAGCAAGGTGGCTTTGTGGTTGGTCGTCAAATTATGGATGGGGTGGTGGTTGCATCTGAAGTTATTCATTTCATGGCAACCTCGCAAGATAGGTCTATGTTTATTAAGTTGGATATGGCCAAAGCTTATGACTGCGTTAAATGGAGTTTTCTTCAGAAGATTCTATTAGCCTTTGGCTTTTCCTCTGATTGGGTGAGCTGTATTTTGAGTTGTGTGACCTCTTCTTCCTTTTCGGTTATTGTGAACGGGGAACCGTCAGAGCTATTTGGGGCTTCTAGGGGCCTTCGGCAGGGAGATCCGCTCTCTCCTTATTTGTTTATTATTATGGCTGAGGGGCTGGGTCGGCTTCTAAAGTCTCGAGTTTCATAGGGTTTGATTCAGGGGTGGCAGTGGGGGGGGGCTACCTTCGCTTTCTCATCTCCAATTTGTGGATGACACCTCTCTTATGGGTCTGGCTCATATTAGGGAGGTTGATTCCTTCAGGGCATCTTTGGATAGCTACCTTTTGGCTTTGGGCTAGAAAGTCAATGAGTAGAAGTCCTCTATATTCTTTTTTAATACTCCTCAAGCAATCCAATGGAGGATTGCAGCTATTCTTCAGTTCCAAATTGGGTCTCTACCCTTTGTCTACTTGGGTATTCCTCTTGCTGTTGGTTGGAAACCTAGATCCTCTTGGTAGTTGTTGCTTGATAAGCTTAAGCGAAAGGTTACTCATTGGACCCATTGTTGGTTGTCTACTACTGCTAGAGTGACTCTTCTTAAGTCTGTCATCTAGGCCCTCCCCATCTATAGGTGCTTTGTTCAAGTGGCTCCTATGTATTTTCTTAAGGAATTTGATGCTCTTTCTCGAAATTTTTTGTGGAGCGGCAATCTATTGTCTTTAAAGTGGAGCCTTGTTAAGTGGGATTCAGTGTGCAGGCCAAAGCAAGAGGGTGGTCTTGGTTTACGCTCTACTATTCTGAATGGGAAAGCTCTTGTTACCAAGCTTTACTGGCGCTGGTGTACTAATCAACATCAGTTATGGGTTCGTATTCTCAACTATAAATATCTGCGGGGTGTTGCCTCTTTTGATGTTCCTCGCTATCCTCTGGAAGGGAGTGGTTTTATGATTTGGCATACCTTGAAAATGGGAGCTTAGTTGATTAAGTGTGCACTTTTTTGGATCTGTCATTCGGGATCACAAGCTCTTTTTTGGACTGACTCTTGGGATGGTCACCCTCCTATTCTTTCTTCCTTCCCTCACCTCCAGCCCCTTTGTGATGTTTTTGTTGTGGCTGGCTGGGTTTCTATGGAGCATTATAAGGTGGAGCAACATGGTGGTTTGGCTATTAGTTTTCATTGGAAGCAGCCCTCGGAGTGGCCTCCTGGTGGGTCTCAGGGAGAAAGGCATGAGCTTGCCCTACTTCTGGCTTCCCATGCTTGTAACTCTTTGAGGGGTCTTGATGTCTTGGCTTGGGATGGTTCAGAGTTCTTTGGTAAGTACTCTGTGGTGGCTGGCTATAAGTAGTTGGGTAGGCAGTTGTTTGGAGATATTGAGGTTCCTTGGTGGAAGCAATTTTGGCACCAGTTGTCCTGGCCCAAGTGCAACTTCTTTATGTGGTTAGTGGCTCAAAACCGGTGTCTTACTTGGGATAACTTATGTAAGTGTGGTTTCCAGGGCCCCTCTATGTGTGTTTTGTGTCATGGATGGGAAGAAATTGTTTCCCATCTCTTCTTCCAATGCTCCTATGCTAGAAAGATCTAGCATCTCTGGTGGGGAGTGTGGAACACGACATGCTGGCATGCTTCCTCTTTGTCGGAGTTTGGGTTTCAGTGGGGCAGGGCCCTTGTTTTGACCTCCTTTCTTCAGGCTGCGTGGGCTCTTGGGCCATCCTTAATTATCTAGAACCTGTGGTTGGAGAGGAATAGGCGGATTTTTTAGGATTTGCTGTTGCAAGCCCCTCACCTGTGGTGGAAAATTCTTCACTCTTTAGGGGAAACTATTGCAGCTAAGTGTGATATGACTGTGCTAGTGGACCCTCATGATGTTGGTTTTTGTACGCGTCTGGTCTTCATCTTCCTCCTCCGCAAAAGTAAATCATGCGCAACAGATGTAGACATCCTACCCCGAAGGTGAATAGGGAGGGAAGATGGACCCCTCCTCCTCATGGAGTCCTAAAAATCAACTTAGATGGCTCTTCCCGTGGAAATCTGGGTCATGCTAGCATTGGGGGTGTTGGCAGGAATAGCTCTGGAGAGGTTCAGTTTATCTTCTTTGTGTATAAGGGTCTTCATACTAATAATCTTATGGAGGCTCAGACCATTTTACTGGCTTTCAAGCGGGGTAGTCAATTGGGATGGCCCAAGATCATATGTGAGTTTGACTCACAAGTGGTGGTGAACTTACTGAAAAGGCAACGTTTGGATGATGTGAGCTGGCAAATGGCTTTGATTCTCGAACAAATTCTCACTCTTTGTGCTTCTCTGGAATATATTATGTTCACTCATATTCCTCGTGAATGGAATGGGGTTGCCAATTGCCTAGCTAAATGGGCTTTAGATCATATTCATGATTGGAATCCGGTGGATCGAGGTTAACTTCCCCCTTATTTGTCTCATCAATTGGATCACTTGGTTGAACTGGATAGGGTCATTTAATGCCCTTGCTTTGTAATGTTTCCTTGATTTAATAAAAAATTTACCCCTCCTTTATGTTATAAATATGTATTTTATACAGTAATATATATTAAATAATATTGTATTTTATATAATATAATAAAATACAATTTATTTTTTTATAAATTATATTATATTATATAAAAAATATATATGCTACTATATTTATATTTTATTACATTATATAGAATAGATGAATATAAAATAAATATATAAATAATATGTAATAAATAATACATAGTATATATATTATATAAATAATTTGTGAATATATTTTGTATATAATAATATAATATATATAGTAAATAATATAGAACAAATAATACATCATAATAATAATATATATATATATATATATATATATATATATATATATATATATATATATATATATATATATATATATATATATATATATATATAATAGATTAATATAATATAAATATATAAATAATATATATTGTATATGCCTTAGTTTCTATGGTTGTGTTCGTAGATGCACACTAAATGAAAATGCAACTGATGGAGTTTTTCATTGGAACTCAAGGGGACTGGCTTGTTTTGTCAATATTATATTATATAAAATATAATATTATTTAATATATATTATTGTATAAGATACATATTAGAATTATATTATATATTATTTATATGTTTATAATATATTTTTATATAACATTGTATATATTATGTTTATATAATATGTATATGCAAATAATATTATGTAAAACCCTACTAAGTAGTGACAATAAATTACAAAACCCTGTTTTCAAGACGAAACCATGAATTCTCACCTTTGAATTACACTAATATGTTTTAATATAGAAACCTTCACCTCTTCTTGGTGGTTAAACAAAAATCAAAATAAGAAATTCAAAATGAGTAGATAAAAACCTTGACATTCCAACACTTCCTTGGATTATTATGAATTTTCTAATTATATCATGGGGAAATTATGTTTGGATTAGGGTAATTATACTTTTATCATGGTATGTCTAGTGATCACCATGGAATATTAGTGTTTAACATAGAAATTGTTGAGTTGATAGGGATGTTTGATGATCCCATCCCCTACAAAAAGTAATTATTTCATGAAAAATATAAAACCAATGCCCTTTAATGGGAGTACACAAGAATGTATTTTCCCCAATATGCTCTTGATCAGTCCTCAACAATCATACATGGAAGTTCATTATTCTTAAAAAATGATGTAATTTTGATTCACTTATTAAGGAGATCTTGAAACAATCATTTCTTTGACTATATAAGGAGGCATCTAATTATTTAATTATAACAAGAATCTAAAGTTGTAAGATCAAAAGAACAAAAAATATGTAGCAGAAGGAATAACTTGCATAGATCCAATTTTTAACATGGTTATCATGATCATCAACTATCTCCTTCCCATTAAGATAGGCATTATCTTTTAAAAAAATTAACTGTACTATTATTAGCTTAATGCATGGCCATTGTGGAATTCAATAGAGTACTTCTCAAGGGAAAATGAAAAGCATGGTTACACATTGACATATGTGTGCAATTTTTTTTTTTAAAAGATAATAATGATCAAATAAGTTTTTAAAATAATTTCAAAATTATAAAATCAACGAACATTTAGATCTACAAATAAAATTAGAAAACATCTTTCCTAAATGCTAAAAAGTAGGGATTATATGAGTGCAAATTTATATTTAAGGAAAATATAAAACTAGTATCACATAAATTTCTAGGTTTAATTAAATTGTATAAACAAAAATAACAATGATAAATGAGATTGAATGTATAAGTTGCTCAACAATAATACTAGACAAACACATTTTTAAAACTAACAAAGAAGGTGCATGTACTTTATTTCATTTGCAATGTAAAGATATTTCGATGTATAAGTTGTGCTTAATTATTCAATCATATGTCTTGCTATAAGATTTGAGACCATGATGCTCTAATTAATTGTTAGATAATTCACATTCTATTATGACAAAAATAGCTAAATATGCATTTTTCCTTGTAAAAATTTTATAATATTTTTTTGTAAATTTTTATATCTTACATAACAACAAATTTATCAATGTCTATTATCCTAAATTACATTATTTTTTGTGATATCTAACAAAATCAATTACAATAAAATTTAATAAAATAATCATTCAATATATATTTGATAATAAAAATCCTTATTATAACATAATACAATATTTTCATTTATAAAACTAAAAATAAATTCAACAAATACTAAATAAAAGATAAATACAATTAATTAATTATTCAAATATTTAAAAATACACATTACCATATAACATATTATGGTATTTTAATAAAAACATATTTTAATTGACAAATAAATAAGCCATCCATTATCCTATCTAAGAAGACATATATTATCTCAAGAGGAAAGTATTCCATATTGTACTCTATATTTATTTATTTAAAATTTCATTCCCCTCAAGAATGGCATCAACTCTTGAAGTAGTCTCAATACTTATTTGCATTCATATTGACAAAAACAAGTCGGTCCCCTTGAACTCCAATGACAAACTCCATTAGCTACATTTTCATACCGAAACATATACAAAATATATATATATATATATATATATATATATATATATATATATTATTATTATGTATTATTTGTTATATATTATTTATACTATATATTATATTATTATATACAAAATATATTCATAAATTATATATATATATATATATATATAATTTATTACATATTATTTATATATTATATAAAATATATATTATATTATTATATAAAAATATTTTAATATATTAGTTACATATTTATTTTATATTCATCTATTCTATATAATATAATGAAATATAAATATAGTAGCACATATATATTTTATATAATATAATATAATATAATTATATTATATTTATAAAAAATATCATAGTATATTATATTATATAAAATACAATATTATTTAATACATATTACTCTTATAAAATACATATTAAGAATTATATTATATTTATTATATTTTTTTATATGTTATTTATATGTTTATAATATATTTATATATAATGTTGTATATATTATATTTATATAATATATATGTAAATAATATTATGTAAAAATATATAATAAATAATTATATAATAAAAATATATAAATATAATATATAATATTATAGATGAATATAACATAACATAAATAATATATAAATATAATTTAACATTTGATAATATCTAATATAATTATAATATATACTTTACATAATATATATTATTTATTTTGCTTTTCACCAAGTCATTTATTACATGCACAGTTAAAAAAACTACCAACAGAATTGCTGTCGAAATGGAAATAGGGAAGAGGTGACAGTAAAGTGGGGCCACACACTTAGTTGACACACACTAAGCTATCAGCTTAGTGTGTGATGTTTAAGCCCGACCCTCGAAATAGTGAAGGCGTCAATATGTTTCTTGAAGATTTGGTAGTATGTATTAACTGATTGTTGATAATTGTTTAAAACATTTAACAAATGGTTAATCTGTCATTTAAGTGGGTTCCAAAACAGTTCTAAGATGCGTCATAATTGGTTATAGTACTTGTCGCCTTCTATGGATTGTAATGTCATGCAAGTTTCTTTTAGATTGAGTGTTATCCTAACCCAGTTTGTACCACCATTCACAAGGTTCGCTATACTTTTCCTAATTTGTATTTAAAACCTACATTGCCATCATTTTGCAAATGCAAAGAGTATTCTATTATGTTGTCTTAAACAAAACTGCCAATATTTGATATGCTCCCAGAATGAGTAGATTTAATGAAGACGAGAATTTAGAAGCGTATATTTATATAAATGCATACATATATATATATATATGAATGTATATACATGGTTCAATGTCTATATTTTGTGTTAATTGATATGGAAATAAAGATCCCTCACCGTCCTTCAAATTCACTATTTTTTTTATCTATGCAATGTCCATTTATGTAAATACATTAAATTAATTACATATGTATAAATGTGTGTGTATTTGAAATTATATTATATTTAAATGTTCTTTATATTTGTGTATATATTTATGTGTTGAAGGTACTCGATGAGAATAGTGGATATAATGTTGTCTTGATTATTTGATAATAATATGATGGTTATTTATTAAATTAAGAGAAAATTAAATAGAAAAGATTTGAACTTTATAATTAAAAGAATAGTTATTTGGATTAATGAGTTACTCTTGTTTTAAAGGAATGTCTTGAAGAGAAGTAATGTTGCCTTGTTAAGTATTTTGCATACGTCTATATGTCTTTAATTGAATTTTTTTCTATGTGAAATAAATAGTGATTGAATGTGAGACATGGTCAGTGTCTAATCCATTCCTGAGACTGGGTTTAATTAGGTGTGAAATGAAGTTCGTTCTGATTTTGGATGTGGTTGATATGTTATTGCTATGTGTTTTGGTGGGGGAAACCAGTCGTGCTTTGTTTACTTGTCCATAGTTGAGTCTCGTGTAGGATGATTCATGCCTCGCCTTCGTGTATAATCACACGTTTATGGGTTTTGTGCTCAGTGGATTACCCTATTTTTTTGTTGGTTTTCTTGTTGTGGGAAGGAGAGTGGCTCTTAGTGGGATTTGGCACAGAAAGTAGCATCTAGGACAACCTATGTGGGAGTTTCCTAATCAAGTGAGACCATAATAAATTAATTAGAGGGTTGGGTACATATTCATTTAATTAAGATAATTGGATGCCTCTTCCACATCGTTAGCACTTGTTCAGGCTAAGGTCGAAATGAGAAGGCCTAGTCAACAAGACCAATTTCCTTATCTCCACGAAAGGATAATTGGTCTTGCATGTGTAACCCTATGGGGCTAGTGTCGAATGTACAACTGTCAAGACAACCATAGATGGGGGTCGGCGTCGAGGGATGGCCTGTCAGGATAACCCATGTTTGAACAATGCGATGGCACTCTCCTATACTACAACCTTGTTATGTCATGATGGGTTTTCTATATGATGTTTATGTGCATATTTGGTTACTGTAGCACTATTGTGCAGAGTATGTTGTACTTGTATGTGGGAATTTTTCTAGCCTTGTTGTGTTGTGGTTTGTCACCTTGTTGTCCTTTTATTGGTGGGATCCTTTCGCTATCTCCATGCATAGGGGGTGGACCTTAGGGTTCCACATGGTTGGGTGGAATATGCCTTACTATCCATTGGGTTCCCTCTCCTGTCTATGTTCGTGATGAATTATTTTGGATTGAAGACCTTTGCGGTGTACCAGTTCATGTAGATCATTACTCTTGTTCTTGTATTATGTTATGATTTAATGTATCTTCATTGTATATACTTGTACTCTCCTACTTATATTCTAGGAGAAATTGCTACTCTTGATGTAACCATGACACATTGTAACTCCTTGTAAAACTCTCCATTGTATTTGAAAAATTGATTGACATTGAATTGAATGGCTTCTATAGAGGATTCATTATGATGATTAATGCCACTTTGATATTAGCATGTTGTGATATATGTTTTAATTTAGGCAAGCATCATGGTTAGCATATCTGATGAGCATCTTAAATAATGTGAAGTACTCTAGATTTGATATCTTGGGGAGTGACTTCTTGAGGTTTCATTATCTTGAGAAGTCACTACTCAGGATATCTTATCTTGAGATACTGATACATTTTATTTGGTACCTGAAGGTGATTCATGTTGTTAATCTTGGACTTGTGCAGATTTGATCACGATTATCATTCTTGTGATATACATACTCTTGTTAACTTAATGTTAGAATTCTCATTGACTATTGTTTATGATCTAGCTAAATTGATGTTCTTATTATTCGTTATCTTTGTTATGAAATGGACAGTTCCTAATGTCAGTTGGTTAAATTTAATATTATGGATTCTATATCGTGGCATCTATTTATGGGAAGCTTAGTAGCGTTGTCATGGACCTTAGAGGGCTTAGATTAAACCAGTGTTAAGTGTTACATTTACACTAGTATGATTAATGTACTTTAAAAAATAAATTGTACCATTTTTATGTGTAGTTGCATGTTGTCCTCTACGGTCCTATGGTGGGGTGTTACACTAATCATGCCATATGGGTCATGAGCTAAATTGTCAAATCACCATTGGACTATTATATTGGCTTGTATAATTTTGATAACTTGAGCTTGTTTTCTTCAATCTTCTCAACATATTTTTGGGGGTTGACCTAGGAGAACATATCCCCTTGCAACACGATAACAAGCTTGCTAAGTTATTACTAAATATCACCAATCATCAAACCTATGAGAATAAGATAAAAGATGAAGTTCAACTAGTCAGCTAGAAGAGTTGAAGAAAACACTATAGAAGGTTAAGCCTAAACCTCATAGAACAAATTTATAATCACATATCCAACCCATATCATCAAACTTGACTCTAGAAATTTCTATTAACAAAGAGATCTCATTTCCAAACTAGAGATAAAACATATCTCAAAATCTTCATCAAAGTATATTTGCTTCAATGAATAAATTAAGATAGTGGATGAAGATCAACTAGTCGACTAAAAGAGCAAGAGCAAACAATACACAAGGTCAAATTTGAACCTCATATAACATGCTTACAATCATAGATCTAACCCATATCATCAAACTTGACTCTAAATAATATACAACCACATTACAAGATCTCGACAATTCCATTAACAAAGAGATCACACTTCCAAATTGAAAATAAAACATATCTCAAAACCTTCATCAAAATATATATTTACTTCGATCAATAAACTATCCCTTACACTTCAAACTAAAAATAGAGCATATCTCATAATCTTCATGAAAGATACTTGCTTCAATCAATAAAACTAAAATCCTTTAAACTTCAAAGTTACTTTTTTGAAAATACCTATTATAATCATCCAATTTTATCACTCCCAATCTATCACTATTTAATGTGACTAATCTACAATCAATTATTTTATTTACTAGTTTGAAAAATCATTTTCGTTTAACATTATTAAAATAATTTCATGGTTTATTTTCTCTGACGACAAAGATTATATAGATATTTTGTAGAGAATGTGTTGAGGAGCCGAATTCCATGGTCACGGAATGAGACACAAATGTCTTTACGCGAGACTATAGTGTGGTGGAGAGACCCCAAACCGACATTGTCGTTTCCCATAAACAAAAATAAAAAAATAAGAAAAACGGCACGTTGATAAAAAGGTTACCTAGCCTAGTTAGGAGACATTGGATAAAAGCAACTGACTGTATAGCGTACATACAAGAAAGATAATATTATTTAAATGACTCCACAAAACGTCATCCACGTTCTAGGTTCCCACGCATTGACGAACTCCCCCTCCTCAAAACGCACATGCCATAATAGCCAGGATAGGCTAAGGCAACGACCCAACGTCTTGTGACGAGACAACGATGGCTTTCCGCAGTGGCACCACACGACACAACACGCCGTCATCTTACATAATGCGTTTCGACTGATCTCCTCTCCCACCTCTTACTTACCAGGCATTTCCCACACGTTCAAATAAAAACTGGGAAAAAAACTCTGGCCGGTCCTTCCCTTCCGCTCAGTTCAATCTCAATCCAATATCTTTGCCTGCGGTCCACCAGACCTAGAAAAGATATACGCGGGGAGCTCATGTGTGTTGTCAGTTGTGTATATCTCCTGTTCTACCGCGCTCCGGTTCATCATTGGCTGTACTGCAACACCATGGAATTCCACACCAGCAATCATCTAGAGAACGTTGATTTTCTTCTGCGATCGCTTTCTTAGATTACCCATTTTCACACCTTGCAAAAAACGTTTGCCCATGGCTATATAAACCGACGGCAACATGACCAGTTTTTCAGGCGCATAAGACCGGCGGTCGGCAGGGCGAATTGGCGTGGATGGCCCTTTCCAGTGGTCAGGTGGGTGGCGGCGGGTCCAAGTGTGAAAACAATAGCGGGGCGCTTCCGCAAGCGGAGTGGCCGGAGCCAATTCAGAGGGTACAATTCATTGCAGAGAGTGGAATTAACGCGGTTCCGCCGAGGTATATCAAGCCGGAGACTGATAGGCCTGATATAGATCCTTGTAAAGCTTCTTGTTCTTCCGACTTAAACATACCCGTGATCGACCTCAGTGGAGTGAAGGGCGAGGGGCGCGAGAGAACGATGCAGCAGATTGCGGAGGCGTGCAAGGAATGGGGCTTTTTCCAGGTGGTCAACCATGATGTTCCTCTGGAGCTCATGCGCCAAGCCAGGGGAGTGGCTCGGGAGTTCTTCAGCTTGCCGCTGGAAGAAAAGCAAGTGTATGCGAATTCCCCAAAGACCTACGAGGGCTATGGTAGCCGACTGGGTATCGACAAGGGAGCTCTACTGGATTGGGGAGACTATTTTTTTCTACACTTGTTGCCTCTCTCCATCAGAGACATCAACAAATGGCCTGCTAAGCCCACCTTGTACAGGTATTGCCATTAGTTTTTTGAAAGCCGTTTTGTGTTTTACTATACCTATTTATTACATATTAGTTGTGCGGGGTGAGGGTGAATGCACTAAAATGAGTTAGTTTGTGCTCGGGATTCGGGAAATCTACCTAAAATGAGTTAGTTTGTGCTCGGGATTCGGAAATATGGCACATCCCTGAAGTCGTTGAAAGGTCATATTAAAGTTTCACAATAAGGGAATATAAAAAGCAAGCTTTAGAATTTGTCCGCATTTGTTGTTGGAGTCGGGGCGGGCGATTAAAAAATAGAAAACAAAACTGAATTGGTGTCTGTATAATAAGTGAGTCCGCTGGTCGACGCCTCTGTTTGCTTTTGATCTATTACAATAAACCAAACAGAGGATGGTGAAAAGGTACAAAATACATTGACTTTGAGGATCCATAGATATTACCAGTGCGGCCTACTATAGGTTGGGTGGCTGCGAGATTAGTATTATGATTAATTATGTGCATGTGATTGGTATTCCGACGTGTTTTGGCATTGTGGCATATGGGCATTTGGTTGGACCAAGGGGTGACGTTTTGGTTGTACTGATGGCGACAGAGAAACTATGGACGAATATGGGAAGCAAGTAGCTCTGTTGTGCGAGATGCTGCTGGGTCTTTTGTCGACCAATTTGGGGCTGGAGGAGGATTACTTGCAAGAGGCCTTTGGCGGGAAGAATGTAGGGGAGTGTATGAGGATAAATTACTATCCAAAGTGTCCGCAGCCCCACCTGACATTAGGCTTGTCCTCACACTCTGATCCAGGAGGCATGACGGTGCTGCTACCCGACGAGTCCGTACGAGGCCTCGAGGTTCGCAAGGATGGTCGGTGGATTCTTGTGGAGCCTCGACCCGACGCCTTCATTGTCAACATTGGCGATCAGCTCCAGGTAACAAACTTATTACCTACACCGGTGTGTGTTTGTTGTTGTTTTCTACTTGTTTTCTTCTTATTGGGAACGGAAGTTAAAGGCCCGTGGCTCTGTGGGCCTCCGCCTGTTTTGATTGGCAGATTCTGAGCAACGGGATATACAAGAGCGTGGAGCACCGCGTGATTGTGAACTCGGAAAGAGACCGGCTGTCAATTGCATTGTTCTACAACCCGGACGGGAATAAGATGCTCTTTCCTGCGCCACAACTCATAACTGATGAGTCGCCGCCCTTGTATCAGCCAATGACCTTCAATGAGTACCGGCTGTTCATTCGGACTCGAGGACCCCGCGGGAAAGCCCAAGTGAACTCCATCACAAAGACAGCCTCAGACTCAGACTCAGGCTCAGGCTCAGGCTCAACATAATCGGCATGCGCAACCACAGAGATAATCCATGAGCTTCTTCTGTGGGTGAGAGCGCCAATTTGTCCATACATGGCATGATTCAGTCTTTGTCGATCCTCAGTATATCGGGTAATAAAAACAAGCCCATGGGTCTCGATACTGACATGTTGGTTCCGATTTGACTTTCCCACATGTGGGTAAAGACACAAGATCTAATTAACCACAGACCAGTATGTGGACGCTGTAAAGCAAGTGGGAGAGTGATGTTACCCCACGATAGAAAGCTTCCCGGACAAATTGTCCGACATTAATCGGATCTCCTCACTAGCGAGGATTAACGAGGACTATGAATGCCTCCGGAGGTCCTCACGTAAAAATACGTACGGGGAGGATATGATAATCACCTTAAATCATCGTATTTGAAAGCACAAGCAACCTCCCCGATTTTTTCCCCCTTTGTCGAAGTGTGATCCTTTACATCGCCATTTGTTATGGTGAAATTTGTAGATTCGTGTTATTTTTGTTTTTTTCTTGGGGGAAGAATGTCTTGTTACATGTATCTATCATTGAATAGTATGATTTTATGTCTTGTTGTACTCTATATTTTATTCATTTGAATACATATATTTTTATATATTTGGTTGTTACTTTATTTTTATATGTGCGTACTTCAATGCATTCATTTTTGCGTACTTCAATACATTCATTTTATTCATACATTTAAAACACATTTTTTTTATATATTATTGGAAATTTATTTATGGACCCCACTCAAACAAGAAAATGAAATTTGTGCAACTAACAATCAATACTAGTGAATCTCTTCCTACAAGGCATCCTCCTCCTTATCACTCCACTAAACACCCTTGTTTTCTAGTGCTCCTTTGGCATGAATATCGCTCCTCGTATTTCCTCGTATACAATGTCCTCCTTATTGCTCTGCCTATGCTACTCGTTAATCTTTAGCATTCATCTACTTGAATGTTGTTCCACTTATCTCCTCCTACAATGTGTCCTTATTGCTCAATTGGCTCATCCTCCTACATCATGTGCATACCTATCTCATACTCTACCAATTGACTTGTAGGGCTACTACTTCAACACAACATTGCAAAGTTAAGATGTTCTTGCAAAGATTTGTACCTTAGTCTCCAACTTGAGAAACAAGTGGTCCTATAAACGTATTTGTACTCTTAACATATCTATTTATAGTTGTTAGTGACTTGGGTTAGATCGCTTAATCACCTAGGCTTAAATCTTAGGTTGTATGGTTGAAATTAGCTACATAATTTGTAACAATTGGTATAAAATGCTTTATAGCATGGAAGATTTAGCTACGAAAGTAGCTACCCAAGATCTAGGAGCTTCAATCAAAGCACAAGATGTTGGAGAAATGAAAGAATTCACAAATACCTTCCTATAAGGACAAGGATAAAAACCCAAGAACATACTAAGATCACACCATGTGTCTAAACCCTATGAAATGAGAAAACGGAAAATAGGTGTTCAAATCTAACTAGCTAGATAAAATACATTTTTCACACCAACACAAGAGAAAATTTATATTTTAACAAAGGATGTAAATTCATAATATATATACATTAATATGATTCAATATGATTGTATGATATTACAATGAGAACCCCTTGATTATATAGGCCAAGGTGAGACATGGATAACATAAGATATTGACATGTTTCTTAATCTTATAATTTGAGACATAAAGTGGTAATACCCTAAGTGTTCCAAGGTGTGTGTCCTTGGTCTTCTTGTGTTGTGTAGCACAGTGCTCGAGTTTGTGACATGACTTAATCACCTCTTGTGGATTCATTTTCTGGCAGTTGTATTATGCATTAACAGGTCAATCTTTTGGTGCAATGACAACCGACTTTGCAACAATTGGTATCAAAGCCTGGGTCAAGGGTTCGAACCCCTCACTTGTGCTAGGGGGGATTGTTGAAAGGTGTGCACCCTTGGTCTCCTTGTGTTGTGCAACATAGCACTTGGGTTCATGACATGGCTTAACTACCTCTCGTGGATTCATTAACTCTGACAGTTGTATCGAGCATTAACAAGTCGATCTTTTGGTGCAATGAAAATTTTCTTTGCAACACTAAGAATGCTCTAAGTAAACTTAAGCAAACTAATGTGAATAGGACTTAATAGGGAAAATAGTTAAATAATATATCTCGTTCAAACCAACACCCGAGGTCCTTAAGTGCAACTTAGGGAGAATAAGAAAATTTACAAATGTGTAATAATGGGTCCTGACTATAAGGTCATGTTAGGTACCCATGTACAAATGAATCTCTCACAAATAGAGAAAAGGAATAAAACTCATAAGAAAAAACCTCTCCAAAAGAGAGAAAACACAATGAGCTCCCCAAGAAGTATGAGAAAGACAAAATCCCATGTTAGAAAAAGGTTCCCCTATAAGAGAGAAGAAGAGATACCATGCAACACACACAATGTAGAATCTCTTGTAGTAATGGTGGATTCTCAACAATGAATATTGAAGATGATCTAAAACTAATAAACAACATTCCTCCCCTTAGGAAGAAATAAAGCCAAGGATGTATGTAGGATTTCTTCTCATATTTTAAAGGAATATGAGGGATAACTAATCAAGATATGTGATGTCTATGAACTCTACTCAAGTTTCCATGTTGATGTCAAAAGATTCCATAATCAAATTATGTGTTTAGGCCACATTCATAAAGGTGAAAATCTAGAACCTTGTGTAAACGGGTCTCTAGACCATAATCCAAATATGAATATGATGACTCCTCTATATGTGGAATCATTTATTAGTTTCTAAAATATTTCTTTCATGTTGGCTACTTTATTTACTTCAACTAATTTGACTCATAAAATTAGACCCCTATTTTTTTAGGGTGATGAATATTATGGATAAAGCACATAATCAAGTCTCATAAACCAAGCTCATCTCTAAAGAAAAAAGAGATACTTATAAGTTTCTATAGAAATAAATGAACTTATTATTTTCTCTAAAAGCTTAAGTTATCCATTGATCCAATTAGAAACTACCTTAACATGTGAATCTCAACATGTCTTTTAAGTCTACTTGGGTTTAGTTGAGTAACACACTACAAATTCAATTAACATGTACTACCTCTAGAATATTACATTTATCAAGTGTCACTTAATCAAATGAAATTCAAGTACTTAGTTTTCAAGTGTCACTTACTTGATCTAATAATAATATAGTAGTCAACTACTACTTGTGTGCATGAAATTTGTGTTAGGGTGAATGATTTAAACAATAAAAACCAAACAATACAAAGATCAAACAAAGAACTCAAGATAAGGCACGAAAAACTCAAACCAACATAGAATAATACAAAAAATAAACTATGTTGAACCTCGGGTGTTGAGTACATTTTCCCAAGATTGTCAATTTCGATGTGTTCTCACAAAATTTTGATAGCATAACAACACTCCAATGATAAAATGAGTGAGATCCTAATAAAAATGGTTGTGTGAGATAAGTAGGTTTTGGGATTTTGGACATGGAGGGTCAATATTGCAAGTTGATGATCAAGGGTGGAGGATGGTTGAGACATCTCACCTCATGGGATGGTTCCAAGTGGCACCATGAGGCGTGATGTGAAGAAGATGGTACCTTGAGGGGACAAGGCCCATGTGACTTGATACCAAGGACATGTCACATGTACAAAGGCCCATGTGCATGATGTGATAGTGAGGGTTGACCCACTTAATCATGGATTAAGTGTGTGCAACCACTTAGGGGTAGGGTAGGATTATATTAGGATTTAATAAAAAGAGGTGGAGGATGGGATATACAGGGAAATTAAATAAATTTAGATAGAAATTAATGAAAGAGGTTGGAGCATGGGACATGTAGAGGGAGATTATTTATTTAATTTTTTAAGGAAAGGGATAAGGGATGGGGGTAAATTATTAAAGGTGATTATTTACTTTAGGCTAGGATTTAGGGATAATAAAAGAAATAGATTAGGATGAAGGTTGAGATTGGGATTTAGAGTAATATTTAATTAATATAGAGGATATAAAATTGATTGAATTATGGGTAAATTGACCAAATGTGGTCAATTTTAGGTTTCTACATTTTTCCCCTCTTTGAGATTGTGTTACAAAGTAGCATCATTTCAAAAAGATTAAAAAATAGCACCTCAAAGAATATGGTTAGATTAGGGAAAATGTTGCAGTCGTTCAAAGGAGTGACTAGAAGGAAAGATGGTGAGAGTGAATATGAGGATTAGGATTAAGGATTCCCCTCAAGAGGATAGGTGGGTTCAATAGAACATGGGGGTGCTCTCGAAATGGATGAGAGGGTGTAGGATAAATGAGGAAGATGATACAAGATGATGAACAAAAAATAGGATGGGAGGATGATTTTGCAAGAAAGAAAGCACAAAAGGATTCAAATACAAACATGATGTTTCCCTATCCATGTTGAAAATACAAGATTGATTGATGATGGATGGAGTGTTGTTGATGTGGGAATAGTATATTTTGAAACAACACAAGGATTGGGAACTATACATCCTAATGATGATGATTGGAGTGTTGTTGATGTGGGAATAATATATCTCAAAAAAATACAAGGATTGGGAAGGATACATCCTGATGTGATAATTGGAGTGTTGTTGATGTGGGAATGATATATCTCAAAACAACACAGGAATTGGGAAGGATACATCTCATTTGTAACATGCCCATTGTCCTACCCAGTATTTTTTACTATTTTTTACCCACAAGTGAACAGTTTATGCTACTAACATTAAGAGCAATAAAAAATTTATTTTCTTTTGAATAATTAATGCACATTTGAAACCAAAAATTCTAAACTTTTCCATTGCATAATCAAAGAATCACTTCATTAATACAAGTAACGATTTCACATTATATAATTTCAAGATGACATTTCACATTTACAATTTTCCATAGAGATGGATATAAGATTACATACATAGCTTCAATGAGCTTACTAAAATAGAAATACAAATGGTCCATAATATCCTCCTCAAATCTTGGTTGCCAACTACATGAGGAGAAGCATCAGTCAAACACATTTCTTCCAACCACGAACTTACTACAGTCCCCCACACATCTACCAAGCTAGTAAGATGGCCCTACATTTTGACGAAGAGATTGGTTTGGTAACCTCATAATCCTAGCCTTTTCTAAGCATGGTGTTGTGTCCTACATATCTAGAGCTGCCATACAATGGATACAACCTACATGTATGACTATCCCTACCTAGTATATAAAATCGGATCATAGTGAACTAACAGTGTAAATATTGGCTACTTGCACTACTTTCGAAAAAAGTATTCATCACCCAGAATTCAAAATGGAGGTCACACGCTTTAACCCACCTTCCTAGCTTGATTTGGTTTTGACCATTCATACTCTACACATAGGTTATCCCCTTTCCCATGCATTAATATAACCCCAAGAATAACCAAACTAATAACTTGTGATTAAATGACATTGCTACTAAAGTAAATAAAGCAACTTCTTATTTCATTTTACATACGAATAGTATTGAAAAACTACATATAGTATAAATAGAGCACATTCATTAAATTATAATATAGGATATATCTATATAAGTATAAACCAAACTGAAAGGTTTCACAAATACAAGAAACAATCAAGAAATATGCAAGCATATCCAAGCATTATAACACACATTTAATCCATTCCTTTCCAAACATAGAAAACATGAATAAATAACCTTCTCAACATAAATAACAAAAGAATATAAATCAACATGCTTGTATAAAAGCTCCAACTGATAATTCTTCCTTCCTAGCTTAATTCCTTAAGGATGCTTGCTACTTCCTCTAAGATCAACCTAATTCTCACTTCTAGCCTCTTACCAATTCTCTCAACAAATACAAATGCAAAATAACAAAGAAACTAACTAACTCTCAAGCTCTCAACTCACTTGCACAAAGAATACAATAGAATAACAACAGAGTAATCAAAATGAAAAGTGTAACAAATGGTAGAGAGAGCACCTCTATATATACTAAAATTTGAGTATCCAAATGCTACAAACAAGCTAACAATTTTGCCACCTTCTTATGCACATGCAACGAATCAACTGGATTAAACTCTTAGATTGTAACACATGACATACCTCACATTTTTGATGGCTGAGTCAACTTGATTCATGAGACAAAATGACTCTTTTATTGAGTCAAGGGACAATGATGCCTTTCAACAAGTTTCCTACTTGGTTTGCAAGTCGACTACCCTCTTATATTGTTGTCGAATTTACATTGACTAAGATTTATGTATATCTAATGGTTCAATCTGGTTTTGGGCACAAGTTTTGACTTCTTTTTGCTTCCACATTCTACAAATTTGGTGCCACATATTCACCTTTTATATAGCGCAGCCAAAGACTATTTCAATATGGTTAAATTTGCTTTATTCCTTTTGCAACGTATTAACTGTATTCACTTACTCATGTGTAGCTTTACAAGTCTTCATTGACTTATTCAAGGTTTTCTTTGAGAATAGATATAAACTTAGCCATCACTTTGTATATGAGGCAACACTTTAATGTGCTTGGAATTTTAAAGTGTTTCATACATATAAAATTTTATGCTTCAATAATGTACGCTTTATATACTTCAAAATACTTTAACATTATATATTATATATAAATATAATATATATATTAATATATATTTACAATGTCAAGATTATAAAATGCTTACTTGCCAATTTAATAAGTATTTATATATATTAAAATAATGATTATATATATGTACAAATATATAAGTATATTAATATATATATGTTTTGATTATAGGGGGAAAATAGGTTTTGAATGGACCAGAAACTATTTACAATCAGGTTTTGCAGCGACCTGAAACCCACTCAAAGAAGAAAAAGTTGCAATAGGATACAACATAGACAACTGGTATTGAACCAACAATAGACCTCCAAATGATCAGCATGACTACCCAAATCTGTACCAACAAAAAAGGTTTTGAAGGGAACCTTAAACCCTTAACAACCAAGTTTTACCAGGGATCTTGAACCCAACCAAACTAATCATAGACACAACCTGAAACAGCCAGACAACAACAAATAATATTTTTAGTACAACAACAACTAAGCCATAAAAAACCACCTTCCACAAGAAGTGGAACCATCACCCAACTCTCCATACCACTGGCTGAAATAACCAAGTCATAGAAAACCAAATGATAAAAAAATAGAGCCCATCAACTCCCCCTCTCCACCTCTATAGGAGAAGTCACCATGGAAACCCAATTTTCCACTACCAAGGATCTCTATCCAATCCAAATTCCACCTCCATAGGAATGGCCTTCTCCTCAATATAATTTTCATTGGAGAAAACTTGTAGAAGAAGCGTGAAAAAACCACCACTCCAACAACATCCATATCCACCTCAAAAGGAGAGGTCTCCACCTCAATAGGAGACACCAACTGTAGGGCATGGAAGAAAGCCAACACTCTTGCAAAAAGAGTAAACATAGTAACTAGGGGGACCAACATCATTGGGGTCTTCAAGATGAACAAAGTAAGCAACCCTGTCAAGGCCAAACCAAGGGTGAAAACAACAACCTTAAGAACCTGCAAAAGAAGAGAAACCAACGGTCGACCTAAATAATATATACATTATTATATATATTATGTATATATACATAACATTATTTTAATATCTTTACATAAACACATATACTTTCATTTCCATAGACTGACATATATACACAAAGTGTATATATATGTCACCTACGTCCAATCGATATTCCCATGCATATGAGTAATCCGTCCATGAGCATGTGTAGATACATCTACCTACGTATACTCATGCGCGTATTAAATCATATGTATGAGTTTATTATAGACACGTACATATATACATTTTATGTATATATCACATTGATATAAATATGAACAAACAAGGAAGGACTTTCACTCGACATAAAGACTTAATCACATTCCTCCATCAAAATAGACTTGACTCATCTTAGACCAACTAGGGTGTGAGTGTGTGTATGCTTAGTTAGGGTCATTAACGGTTACTAGACCAAGTTCTTCTCCTGAGTGTTACTTCCCCTCTCTTACGGAGGTTCGAATCTATTCCCGCATTCAGCTTAGTACATCATAATAGTAGTTAGCCAATAACAATACATTCATATGCATTATATATTTCATCTTCAAAATCATTATAGCACATTAAATTGAATCAAATATTAATAGTATTTTAACCAAAGAAGGTAATAGTAAATAAGTAATAACACATAGGGTGTAACATCGATGAAATTGATTAGAGCTTTGTTGATGTGGGAATAATATATCCTGAAACAACACAAGGATTAGGAAGGATGCATCCTAATGATGATGATTAAAGTGTTGTCAATGGAATGATATATCCTAAAACAACACAAGGATTAGGAACAATACATCTTGACGATGATAAATTGCATTGTTGTTGATGTGGAAATGATATATCTTGAAACAACAAAAGGGTTAGGAAGGATGCATCTCGATGATCATGATTGGAGTTAAATTATGGAAAATTGTGTGCTTTTCTAGGGTTTAGAAACTAGAATGATAATCTTCCTTACTTTCATTCAAGGATGATCCTAGAGATCTCAATGCAACAGAGAAAGATATCTTGCAATAGGGCTATCCTAGGGGCTAAATGTATACTAATGAGGGGTTCACCACCAAGCTAGGGCTTGGAAAAGCAAATGAAATGCAAGATCTAATGACACAACCTAGTGATGCATGAAACTTGAATGAATGACCTAGAAATGCATATAAATCTGAATAAAAACTTATAAAATTAGAAGTATGCATCTGGAAACTTGTAGAGGCTTGAACGAAGATTGGAAATGTTGCAAATCCTAAAAATTTGGCCTACTAGGACTTATTCGCCAATCTAGGCAAATCAGTCCTAGATCAGGGTTTTTGCACAGGAACGGGTTTCTAGAAAAAGGGTATCTGAAACTGTAAAAATCCCAAAATTGACCTAAACTAGGACTCATTCACTAATTTGGGCGAATGATTCCAGTTAGGGTTTTTTGGAGCTTTAAAATCTGAATATGGTCTTCAAAGTTCTCTTTCTGTTCCTCTTAGTTTCCAAATCTAAAAGTCTGATTTCAGGGCTGTAGGTGACTTTTTAGTGGAGATAACAACCTTGGAAGTGGGGAGACAACTCCAAAATATTCCTCCAAGCTTTTGAACTAATCTTCAATGATCCTTCATTCTCTAAGACACCTAGATCTACAATCACACATGTAAAGAGGAGAAAAACTTGTTGATTGTTAGTAAATAGGGGTTTGCCTTGGTCAAACCTTGTTTAGGTAATTAAACCAAATAATGAAATAATGAAACAAGGACATGAAACATGAACAATGATACCTTGAATGATGCCTTGTAGATGATGTCTTGTAAATATACAAATTTTTGATTGGTTTTTTGGCACACTTTCTCAACATAAGTAATGCATAGGTGCATCACCTCTCTTGAAAGACAATCTTCCACAACCAGCTTGTAGAAAATTACCCCAAGGTCTCTCAGGTGTCAAGTCTTGAAAGTGCTTGGAATATCTCAGTTGATTTATGTGATTTTCTGGAATCACAAGGTGGTCTTATGGATGAGTTACAAAGTGTGGGAAGTTGGGTCTGCAAATGGAGTTCTTAGAATGGGAGAGTTGTTGTGTGTTTGTTGTAGGTTCAAACAGTAGTCTTGAACTTCATTTTATCGTTGTACTTAGCTTTATAATGTGCAATGAACCTTGCCAAAGGTTACCTATTAAAAAAAAGGAAAAAAAAGAAGGGAAGAGAGGAGGTTCCTGGACCCACAACTATGAATGAACAATGATCATGGAGGCTGCTACAGTAGACAAACTCCCTAAACTGGGTTTTGCTTGGCCAAGAGGATCATACAATTACACAAAACCAGTGCAGTCTTCTAAGAACTATAGATTTTCAGATTACACACACACATCATGCACATGAAATCAAACTAAGTTGCAACAATAAAGGAAGGAAGCTCTGACTAGCTTTACAAAGTAGTTCATCATCAACAAACTACAAAAAGCATGAGCTAGAAATTCATCAAATACTAAAACAATAGTCACCATCACTTCCATTCAAAAACTAACAACTAAATTAAAAGGGATGTAGAACCATGCATGCAAGATGAGAAAAATCAAAGAGAACATCCATAAAATCATGCAATGTTGTCTTCTATTGCTGCAAATTCCTTTTACACCAACTCTCCAACCATTTACAAATGAGGGGGAGACCCCTATTTATAGTTTTCCAAAGCCCGAATGAATGGATAGGATTGAATTACATTGTGTGGCCTATATTTGATTGCACTAGGGATTCACCTACCCCAAAATATTCAGATATTTAAAACACATCTTTTGTTTTTTCCCTATTTTGTCTTTTAGTGCCCAAGTGTTGTAGCAGTTTTGTCTTCTAGCTGATTTCACTTTTACTATAGCTAAAATTGCCTGAAAGTTTCCCTTTGCTTGATGGGCTTGCAACATTCTTCATTAGATCAAATGGGCCTATCGACGACTGGAATCAATGGATTGGTTGCCCTTGATTCAAGTGGACAACCCCCTAAAGATCATCATCATCTGGTGAAAAGTAGGACAACTCCCATGTGCTTTCTTCAAGGCCACCCCCTTGCATTTTTTCATTGAATTCCTTGGCACAGGCCTTCTTCTAATGTCATCTCTGTTGATAGGTGCTACGAGGAAAGGTGGATATAAAATGAATGGTGACAAGAGCTATGTGCTTTTCTTTGTTCAACTTTCTCAATGGGTCTCCCCGACAAACCTGAAGTAGGCTTCTTGAAACCTACATACACGAAGTGTCGTAAGTGCTTTCATACACAAATCAAGACAAATGTTAGTCAAATATAGCAAACTCATTAGATCCATTCATGCATCATTAAAAGATCATAATATTCATATTTGAAGCTCATTTGGACCATAAACATTAATGCATCCTCCAAGGTATGGGCGCCATAGGGCGGAAAGACGACGAATGGTGGGCGACAGGCGAGGGTGGGCGATAGGCGAGGGAAGGTAGACAATAAATGAGAGGCAAAACAACCATGAAGGGATGGTGACCCGGAAGGAAAGTTCCAAACGACCACGGAGGAGTCAGGTTCTGGGAGTCGGAATGATGGGGGCAGACGAAAGACAAAACGGAAAAGGGGGGAC
Source organism: Sequoiadendron giganteum (assembly GCA_007115665.2). NCBI lineage: Eukaryota > Viridiplantae > Streptophyta > Pinopsida > Cupressales > Cupressaceae > Sequoiadendron > Sequoiadendron giganteum. Next base: position 427,864,765 of record CM021104.1, read on the forward strand.
AAAGTTTCGGAAATGGCCATGGAGGGGTGGAGTTCTAGAAATGGTCACGGAGGGGTCGGGTTTCGGGAGCCAGAACGTTGGGGGTGGATGGAAGGAAAAATGGCAAAGGAGGGATGGAGTTCTACAAACGACCACTGAGGGGTGAAATTTTTGGAAATGGCCACAGAGGGGCCGAGTTTCGGGAGCCGAAACGCTGAGGGCAAATGAAAGGAAAAACGGAAAAGGAGGGATGGAGTTTCGAAAATGGCCATGGAGGGGTGGAGTTCTGAAAATGGCCACAAAGGAGCCAAGTTCTTTGAGTCAGAATGTCGGGCCTGGACGAAAGGAAAAACGACAAAGGAGGTACGAAGTTTCGAAAATGGCCATGGAGGGGTGGAGTTTTGGAAACAGCCACAGATGGGCCAGGTTTTGGGAGCCGAAATGCCAAGGGCAAACAGAAGGAAAAATAGAAAAGGAGGGCCGAAGTTCCAGAAAGGGCCATAGAGGGGTGGAGTTCCAGAAATGGCCATGAAAGGGTCGAGTTCTGAGAGTGAAATGTCAGGGGCAAACAAAAGGCAAAACGACAAAGGAGGGACGGAGTTTTGGAAATGGCCATAAAGGGGTGGAGTTTTGGAAATGGCCACGAAGGGGATGGGTTCTGAGAGTTGGAACACTGGGGGCGGACTGAAGGAAAAACAAAAAAGGAGGGATGAAGTTTTGGAAATGGCCACGGAAGGGTGGAGTTCCAAAATGAAAATTTGCAACTTCCTGAAACTTAATGAAACCTTGGCAGTTCACTTAGGCACCACAAAACATCCCAAATCCATTGGAAACTTGTCCCCAAAGTCAAAAATGAAGGAAAAAGCGAATCGAGCGAACAGGGATGAGGCCTAGAGGACGCCAGGACAACGAGCGAAGTGAAACCTACAGGGGCACTTTCGCAAAAGAAAAAGACTTAGCGAAACTCAAGTAAGTGAATTTGGTTAGGGGAATTTGATCGTTTGACGACACATGACTAATCTAGGCTCCAAAAAAGGGGCACGCAAAATGAAATGAGAGAAAAAGATCCCGTTAGGAGTGAAAAGAGGGGTCCTTGCCCACGACGGGGCATGTGTACAAAACATGCACAACAAATGGCGACTCACTTATGAAATTCTCTAGAGTATTTTGATGACAAACTGGAATCATGAACCCAAAATCTTTGGTTATGATCTTCACGATAGGGCAAGAAGCCAGATGCTCAACCAAAGGATCAAAACCACTAGCTAATCCAACCTTCAGTATGCTGAAAAATCCAAGTGTGTGCAATTGCATTAATTCCCATCCTTCAGTTGCTGCAAGAACTTAAGCTCCATCAAGTTAAGCTACATAGTTTATTCTAACTCCAAAAGAATCTAAGACATTGTCTCGCTACCAGTCAGGCATCCATAGCCCCGATGAGGTTATCGTTGTGATTCTCCCAAACATTTCTCTATTGCCGGCCAGGCATCCATAGCCCCGATAGAGTTGCTCAAATACCCCTGAAAAGCTGAATTTATTTTCTTTTGATTTTTGATATTTTTCTTCTTTCTTTTGTGTCTTTTCTCTTTTTTAGTTCTTTTATTTCAACCCACAAGCAATGAAGCTCGCGATCAGGGCTGAGAATCACAGTGGTGTTGGAGCAAAATTTTAGATTTTTCACTTAACTAGACTTCACAAAGGACCTACAGCGACTGTTAGATTCTTAAAATGTGTGAGAGATATAAGATTTCAGAATACATTAGGAATGAGATCAACCAACGACTTATCCCCTTCGAATCAAGCACCTGTATTACTTGACACTAATAGAAGATCCTCACCATCCACTCTGAAAACTTGATTAGAGTTTGACGAAGAAATACATAGAACATCCCCAGGAAATAAGAACGGTTGTAGTGCGTAGAAATGCACCTAGCTAGAAGTAGAGGGCCCTTGAGAAAAGCAGCAACAAAATAGAAGCAAAGCAAACAGAAAGAAAACACCAAAACTAACCAAAGTGGGACAACGAAAGAAAACAATGAAGAAACTACTCTAAAGCAAGCAACCTACATCAAACCAACTAACCTAAGGAAAGCAAGAAAGTGGAGTATTTACAGGAAACCCACACTACTAAAAAAATGAGCTATGTACAAAGAGATATTTATAAAGCACTATGTTTAGGAAAGGTGAACTGATGTCAATGCTCATTGGATTTAGTAGTGCATGCACAAGCAAACGAGAAATCGTTATCGTCCTTAACCATGTAAATTTATCTTTATATTCCAGAAAAAGAAATTCAATGTTGTAGCACTCAAGTTCAGTCACCCAGTCAGGGAAAATCACCAATTGAGGAGGCTCACTAAACCCATGGTTAATCCATAAACATGTTTGTCTCCCCTCATTCACATAATCAAAATGATAAGTGCAGCTATGACAATTAACAAGTGCAAGGAAGGATAGAACGTGGATTTTTTTATGCAATTATGGCAGTGTTTGATAGTTGAGAGTGAGCACTGCATCGTCAATCTTTGCATCAACAACCTCGAGCAGGCATGGTGGAGGATGCAGCATTTTAGGCATCAAACCTACATAAGGTAGGGAGAACGGGGCAGAAAACACTTCTTCCACGTCTTGCATGGGATCGATAATCCCTATCAACTGTTCTTCGAGAAGATAGACTTCATCTCGTTGATCCTCTGCAAACCTAGTTTCCACTTGATTGCTATCCTCAAAAGGTAGCACATTGTCCCACTTCCTTTCCCAAGTGTTGTCCTTATGTATGTGGTGTTCAATGTCGTGGGACAATAACATGCACAAATCTGTCCTATTGCAACCATCTAAATATGAAGGAGGATCAACAAAGATCATGGCAGAAGGACTCCAAGTTGCATTTTGTAGTTGACCAGGGGCTTCATCTCTGTTGGAAACTATCTTAGCACCCCCACCTTTGTCTTCTTCTCTTTGTTGTTCATGCATCTCATCATGACGTTCACTCATTTCCCCTTGCTCACTATCACTATAGACAGAGAAGGAACCCCTTTCCCAATTTGGAAACACTAGTGCATCACCATTCAGAGGCTCAAGGAGTATGTCTTCATCACTACCATCTTCTAGGATGTGCTCTTCCTCGACATGAACATACCTCTGCAGTACAACTCCTAATAGAAAGAAGTCATAAATTGATGGCACGTCATCGAGGGGACCAAAATCCACTATGTGATTTTCCTCCAAGGACTTGCCATAAAGCCCATCGTCCATGGTGCACAAATGCTCCTCAAGATGAAGAAATTCTTGATAATTGGTGGACAACATTCCTGTTTGATCTACTTCATCGCTCGGAAGCTCGAGATTGTATTGATGTCCCTCTTCTATTGTTGTCCCAAAATTCTCATGAGGATTACCTTCAGCTAAGTTGTCACTTGGTTCCAGCTCCTAATTTTCTACTTCGATCTGGGCAGCAAGTAGAGGAGGTCGGGCACTTGGATGCTCTGCTTGCCCTCTAACTTGTTGGACATTTTCTTGGCATAGCTCACACGCAAACTCAAAGTGTGATGAATCATGGAGCCTACACCAATTTGGTAGAAACAATACCTCCAGATCCACTTGACATCTCAGCTCAAACCAATCCTTTGCTAATCTAGAGATGAGTTGGTTGTATCTCTCCATGATCAGGTCCTCATCATCACTTGGGAGGGAAGTTGGATGATGAACAACTCTGAGCTGTAGTTGTTCCCACTCCTCCAAATCTAAATTTTTAGATTCTCAATTGATGTCATTTATGGAGAGGTCTTCGAGTATGATTTCACTTATGCCTTCATCATAATTTTCTATTTTTGCAAGGCTGTCATCCCTTTCCTCCTGCTGATTTTTCTCTTTCCGATTTTCAACATCTTCATTGGCTTCCCCAACATACACTGTTGCAGATTTTGTTGGTTCATATTCAACTTCCAATGGATCCTCTTCTAGATTGGAGGATTTCTAACCTCTTTCCAACTACACTTTCATCAAAGCTTTTTGCTGTCCTACAAAAATCAGCTCCTTCCTTTTCATTTTCAGCTTCAACATTCATTGTCCCAACACTAATTTGTGTTGGATTTCATGGTTCATCTTTACTTTTCTGTCCTCCAAATGTTGACAACTCTCCTACCTCATGGGACGACTCGACCTCATTGAGAGTTGTCTGCTCCAACTTGTTCAAATTGCCTTTGACTTGGGTGATGATGTTTGTACATGACAAAAAAATAAATTATGAAAGTGGTGCATTGTGAAATCTGCACTAACTTGTCATTAGTACTTCCTCCAATCTTGGTCCATCTTTGCTGCCCAAACATTCTTGGATTAGCTCCTTGAATGCCTTAGCTGCCATGGTTGTCAAATCCTCCTCTAGGTCTGCAAGGGCTAAAGGTTGATAGATTTCTCAAAAGGGAATTTCTCCCTGGAAGACTCTTTCAACTCTGTCCAAGAATGTTAGAAACTCCAATTCATTATGCCTACAATTGCAATGAATCTTACACTTGTCTACCAATGAAAACTGCTACAATGGCCTCTTCAATCTCCTATTTAAATCCGCATGTAGCCGAGTGATGTTGATTTGCGTGCGCTGCTCCATTTCAACTCAACTCTTGTTTACCTTCAATTTTTTTTGATTTTAAGCTTCAACATTCAAAGAAAATTCCTCTGTCATATGTCTTCTTTGAAAGTGTTCGTTTCAACTTCCAACTTTCAGCTTTGTAGCCACAACATTTCATGCCCTCCTTCTAGCACTAGTTTTGTTGATGAGTGTTTTGGCACACTTTCTCAACACAGGTAATGCATAGGTGCATAACCTCTCTTGAAAGACAATCTTCCACAACCAGATTGCAGAAAATTACCCCAAGGTCTCTTGGGTGTTAGGTCTTGACAGTGCTTAGAATATCTTAGTTGATTTATGTGATTTGCTGGAATCACAAGGCGATCTTACAGATGAGTTACAAAGTGTGGGAAGTTGGGTCTGCAAATGGAGTTCTTAGAATGGGAGAGTTGTTGTGCATTTGCTGCAGGCTCAAACAACAGTCTTGGACTTCATTTTATCATTGGATTTAGCTTTATAATGTGCAATGAACCTTGCCAAAGGTTACCTATTAAAAAAAAGGAAAAAAGAGCAGGGAAGAGAGGAGGTTTGGTGTAGGAGCACCCCAAAGTGCATCTAGGAGAGTTAACTAGAAGGTCAAGAATTAACAATTTGTTTTAGATCAAATGTAGCAAACTCCTTCCATTCTTTGTGTTTGTGCCTTAGAGGCATTTGAGGTCAAGTATTATGCTCGTAAAGGTCATGTTGACCATCTGCTAGATTGGGGTTTGGCTACAAGGAGGAATTATGACCTTTGTAGACCTTCCTAGGTGTTAGTTTTTCAAAATTTTGCAAATAAGGCCTATTGGGAAAGCCACAAGTGGCCATGGAATAGTTAGGATCGAGCTTAACTATTTTGGAAACCTTTATAAGGTGTGTCTCGACCTGTTTGAAGGTTGGAAGCTTTTGTAATGTGGAAAGTTCATGAAAACTAGTGTGGATAGTGAGAAGAATTGTATAATTTTTTGTGTTATGCTTTGAATTTGTGTGATCAGGAGTGATCATGGCTCTACAAATTGGTGTAGCTTTTGGTGTAAACTGTGTTCTAATTTTGTGTGGTAGAATTTAGGTTGTGTTATCAATTTGCAGGCGTTGTTTGCTTAATTTAGTTGTTTCTTTTTAGTTACTGACTTGACAGTCAGACTATAAAGGATGGAGTTCTAGTTACATTCCCACTGTACTTGTGTACGGGCCCTTGGGAACTGTAATTAGGCCCCATTTTTGTATTAGATTAGGGTTAGGGTGGTTAGGAGTCCAGGAATCATGGAGAAAGTCTTCTCTTAGGCGAGCTTGACAGTGCTCGACTAGGAAAGATAGGAAGTGCAAAGCACTTGGTTTGTAGGGGTGACCTTTCCCTGACAAGTCACATGGTGGAAAGGTAGATAGATGCCTTGCAAAGGCTTGGCATGAAGGAGGAGGCTTTACCAGTCCATTTGATTAGAGAACAAGCCGACAGTTCACTGTGAGGTTAGGAAATGGTTCAAAAAGGGCCTAAATTGTTAAATGGAAGGTTATGGCTGTGTACGGTCAGATGAGGATGGAGACCTCCAGAATATTTGATGGATAGTCACCAGGACCAAGAATCCTAAGAGAAGAACCTGCATTCTTTGGAGAGTTTTAGACCTCTAACCTAATCTCTCAGAGTTGGAGACCTAATAGGGACTCTTGGCTAGTAGCCTTTTTAACCCTAGATGAGGGTTTGGTGAAAGCGATGGACAAAGGAAGCAAGGTGGAGTTTTTAGAACTAATTTATGATGGTGTGAACCTATAGGAATCATCCCCACACCCCTGCAAAGAACAAATTGAGAGTTGGGAGTAGTTATCCTTTAGGGAAGATTAAGGGCTTAGGGAAGAATAGGAGCATTGCACCAAGGTTGGCTTGGTAGGTTGTAATTGAGATGGTAGTGGGGTTGGCCAGGATAACTGGGGGTACCTAAGAGAAGGTCCTAAAGGTTAAGGTGTTAAGACATCAAGGAGATCTTGCTAGCAAAGATCCAGAGCATGGAATAGTGATTGTTCCATCCAACCCTATCTTATCAGATTGGTATCAGAGAAAGTTCAAGATTTGGGATAGAATCTTGTATGTCAGACCTTGAATCCAGTGGTTCCACAACCATGGTGACAAAAATTGAGTTGGAAAAGAAGGTTGAAGATCAGGAGGAAGATAATAGGAGGTTGAGAGAAAGACTAGCTCAACTGGAGAAAGCATTGAGCAATGTGCAAATTAAGGCCGATGAGTTGAGTGATAGATTGGAGGGCAGGGTACCAAAGAGTGAAGAGGTTGTAGAGGAAGACAAGACCCCTGAACCTAACCCTATTCTGTAAGAGGAGCCTTTCTTGAAGGCATTGAAAGCTTTGAGTGGGAAAGCACTTTAAGGTATACCACTGTTCAGTGGCAAATTGGAGGCTGACCTAGTCCTGGATTGGATAGAAGGCATGGAGAACCATTTTGAATGTGATGGAGTCACTGAAGCATAGAAGGTGAAGGTGGCCAAGTCTATATTGAGAGGGTCTACCTTGACATGGTGGAAATTCATTCAGACAAAGAGGGAAAAGGAAGGCAAGAGGCCTATTTCAACTTGGAAAGGTATGGTGGCAAAAGTGAGAGAAGCATACATACCAGATGATTATGAGATTCAGTTACACAAGAAGAGACAAAGCTTGAGGCAAAGAGACCAAGATGTGAACACTTACACTGAGGAGTTTTAGAAAATTTGTATGAGGTTCAATGTTTCAGAAGATGAAAGTCTCAAGGTGGCTAGGTATCTTAACGGCTTGAAGTGGAACATCCAAGAGGAGATGACTCTTCTAAGTCCTAAAACAATACACCAATGCTATCAATTATCATTTAAGATTGAGGAAAGAAGCAAGAGGAAACATGATCAAGCTTCTAAGAGTAGAGGAAAAGGCAGAGATCAAAGGGATCAAAGAGGACATAGAGGCGGCTACCAAGGTAGAGGAGCTGAGCAAAGAAACCAAGGAGAGTCTAAACTCACTGAGCATGGGAGTGAAACACCTTCTAGAGGAGGTTATGGAAGAGGTTTAGGTTCTCAAGGAGGATCAAATAGAGGAAGAGGAGCAGGCAAGAGGAATTCATATTTTGCTACTATGAAGTGTTACCATTGTGGTCAAGTAGGAGATCCATCTTATAGGTGCCCGAAGAAAGCATCTTCATCTAATACTGAGAAGAGGGTGGCATATGCTCAGGAAGACACCATGAGTACTAAATCACCAGAGCTCAATCACATTGAATCTGAAATGGGGGAGAATCTGATGTTTAGGAGAGTTTTGATCAGACAATCGATCAAGGAGGAGCCAAAACAAAGAAGAGCTCTATTTAGAGTGAGATGCAAGATACTTGGAAAAGTATGTAAGGTTATTGTAGATTCAAGTTCAACAGATAATATCATCTCAGAAGAGGCAATAAGGAAGTTAAAATTGGAGAAGGTACCCCACACTAACCCCTACAAAGTAACATGGTTAAACAAAGGGCAAAGTGTTCTTGTCAATGAGCAAGTAATGGTGGAGTTTTCCACTAGAGGGTACAAGGATAAGTTGATTTGTGATGTGTTACCCATGGATGCATGCCATCTACTATTGGGCAGACCATGGCAATATGACAGAAGTGCCATGTATGATGGGAAGGAGAATACTCTCTTTTAAAAAGGATGGGAAGACCTTTAAGTTGCAGTCACTATTAGAAGAAGAAGAAGGATAGTCAAAGACACCAAGTGTCTTGTTAAGTAGTGGCAAAGAGTTCCTTAACAACCTACATTAAGGGGGTGAAGGATATTTGATCATGTTGCAGTCCAAAGAAGAAGACAATACTGAGAAAACAGTCATACCTAGAGCAGTCCATAAGTTGCTTGAGAAGTATAAGGATATAGTAAGTGATGGTGCACCTGCAACTTTACCTCCAAAATGGGCCATTAGTCATCAAATTGACTTCATACTTGGGGCTTCATTTCCTAACAAAGTAGCCTATAAGCTTACACCGGATCAAAATCTAGAGGTAGCTAGACAAGTGCAGGAGTTATTGGATCAAGGATTGATTAGGAAGAGTATCAGCCCATGTGCAGTACAAATGGTCTTAGCAATCAAGAAAGGAGGCAAGTGGAGATTATGCACTAACTCTAGAGAAATAAATAGAATCACAATCAGGTATAGGTTCCCTATTCATAGGATTGAAGACTTGATGGATTTTCTTGGAGGAGCTCAGTACTTCACCAAGTTAGATCTCAAGAGTGGATACCATCGTATCAGAATCAAGGATGGAGATGAGTGGAAGACAGCATTTAAGACAATAGATGGGTTGTATGTGGAGAGTTATGCAATTTGGCCTCTCTAATGCCCCTAGCACATTCATGAGGCTCATGAATGAAGTGCTCAAGGACTTTACAGGGTTATTTGTGGTGGTATATCTTGATGATATACTCATCTTTAGCAAGACAGTAGAAGAACACTTAAAACATGTGGAGTTGGTTCTTAGAAGATTGAAAGAGGAGAAGTTAGCCATCAACCTAGAGAAGTGTGAGTTTTTTAAACAAGAGCTTGTATATTTGGGTTTTGTAGTGTCCCAAGGATCATTGAAAATGGATCCAAGCAAGGTGGAATCTATCCTAAACTGGCCTACACCAACCATAGGGAATGAGGTAAGAAGTTTCCATGGATTGGCTCAATTTTATAGGAAATTCATAAGAAACTTTAGTGGCATATGTGCACCAGTCCTAGATACAATCAAGGGTGGTTTGAAAAATAAGTTTGTGTGGACTCAAGAAGCTAAGAAAGGTTGTTGAGAAACTGAAACAAGAAGTGGCAACTCAACCTATTCTCTTATTACCAAGCTTTGATAAAAAATTTACTGTGGAGTGTGATGCTAGTGGAGTTGCAGTAGGAGGAGTGCTTAGTCAAGAAGGCAGGCCCATAGCTTTCTTCAGTGAAAAGCTTAATGAAGCTAAGAAGAAGTATTCAACCTATGACCTAGAACTTTATGCTTTGGTTCAGTCACTTAGGAAGTGGAGGCATTACCTTCTACCCAAGGAATTTGTGGTCTTTACTGACAATTAGGCACTTAGTTATATCAACACCTAAGATAAATTGAGCAATAGACACTTGAAATGGATGGAATACATCCAAGATTTTACTTTCACCATCAAGCACAAGAAGGGACAATTGAATAAGGTAGCAGATGCATTGAGTAGAAGATTGTTGACAGTGCAAGAGATACAGATCAAGAGCATTAGAATAGAGAGCTTCAAGGATCTCTATGGGGAGGATGAAGATTTCTCAGAGGCCTACAAGGTATGTTCTGACTTTGAGAATCATTTTCATAGCCAATACTCAGAGTATACTTTGCAAAGTGGATTGTTGTTTAAAGGGAATCAGTTATGTGTTCCAAAAGGGTCAATGAGAGAAAACCTCATCCAAGAAAAGCATAATGGTAGTCTTAGTGGACATTTTGGCATCAAGAAGACATTAGAACTAGTGCAAAGGTTCTACTATTGGCCTAAGTTGTCAAGAGATGTTAGGAGGTATGTGGATCAATGTGTTGTGTGTATGAAAGCTAAGGGAGGAGCTAGTAATGCTGGCCTATATCAGCCCCTACCCATTCCTAACAGACCATGGGAGTGTGTTAGCATGGATTTTTTGGTAGGACTCCCTAAGACCAAGACATGACTTCATAGTATCTATGTGGTGGTAGATAGATTCAGCAAGATGAGTCACTTTATCCCTTGCAAAATGACTCATGATGCTAGCTATATAGCTCACCTTTTCTTTAAGGAAATTGTAAGGATCCATGGATTGCCTTTAAGCATTGTTTCAGACAGGGATGTGAAGTTCATGAGTCACTTTTGGAAGAATCTATGGAGCAGATTAGGTACCAACCTGTCTTTTGGATCAACTTACCATCCTCAGACCGATGGTCTAACAGAGGTGGTTAATAGGGTGCTAGGTAACCTACTAAGATGCCTAACCAAAGAGTATAGACAGAAATGGGACATGGTTATCTCACAGGCTGAGTATGCTTATAATGATAGTGTGAACCGGACCACAGGGAAGAGTCCTTTTGAGATTGTGTATGGAATGCACCCAAGAGGTATATGTGAGCTTAGGGATCTAGGAGCTATGGAGTATAGGAGTGGACATGCAGAGGACTTCACTCAGACCATGAAAGAGATTTAGGAGCAAGTAAAGAAGACAGTCACCGAGGCTACACAAAAATTGAAAGACAAGGTAGATATGTCAAGAAAGGATTTGCAATTTGCAGTAGGAGACTATGTCATGGTCCACCTTAACAAATCCAGGTTGCAAAAGGGTACATCAACCAAATTGCAGATGAAAAGAGTGAGACCATGCAAGGTATTAGCCAAGTATGGGAAGAATGCATACAAGGTGGAGTTACCTGCAGATTTGGGAATTTCACCAGTCTTCAATGTAGCTGATTTGATCATATACAAAGGATCAGTCAATGACATGGATTAGACCAGTAGGGAGATCTTCAAGTATGTAAGAAAAATACCCTTACCTATTCAAGACAAGCTTCAGGCAGAAAGGATCTTGGAGTCTAGGGTGAAGAAATCTACAAGGCATAAAGTGTACATGGAGCATCTTGTCAAGTGGAAGAACAAACATGAATTTGGGGCTACATGGGTGGATCAAGCTCAGTTCAAGAAGTAGGATATTGAACCATCTCTAATCTATCCTCACATTCCTTAAAGTCTATGCAAAGGGGGAGAATGGTGCAGGAGCACCCCAAAGTGCATCTAGGAGAGTTAACTAGAAGGTCAAGAATTAACAATTTGTTTTAGATCAAATGTAGCAAACTCCTTCCATTCTTTATGTTTGTGCCTTAGAGGCATTTGAGGTCAGGTATTATGTTCATAAAGATCATGTTAACCATCTGCTAGATTGGGGTTTGGCTACAAGGAGGAATTATGACCTTTGTAGACCTTCCTAGGTGTTAGTTTTTCAAAATTTTGCAAATAAGGCCTATTGGGAAAGCCACAAGCGGCCATGGAACAGTTAGGCTCAAGCTTAACTATTTTGGAAACCTTTATAAGGTGTGTCTTGACCTGTTGGAAGGTTGGAAGCTTTTGTAATGTGGAAATTTCATGAAAATTAGTGTGGATAGTGAGAAGAATTGTATAATTTTATGTGTTATGCTTTGAATTTGTGTGATCAGGAGTGATCATGGCTCTACAAATTGGTGTAGCTTTTGGTGTAAACTATGTTCTAAGTTTGTGTGGTAGAATTTAGGTTGTGTTATCAATTTGTAGGCATTGTTTGCTTAATTTAGTTGTTTCTTTTTAGTTACTGACCTGATAGTCAGACTATAAAGGATGGAGTTCTAGTTACATTCCCACTGTACTTGTGCACGAGCCCTTGGGAACTATAATTAGGCTCCATGTCTGTATATAGATTAGGGTTAGGGTGGTTAAGATTCTAGGAATCATGGAGAAAGTCTTCTCCTAGGCGAGCTTGACAGTGCCTGGCTAGGAAAGACAAGAAGTGCAAAGCACTTGGTTTGTAGGGGTGACCTTTCCCTGACAAGTCACGTGGTGGAAAGGTAGATAGATTCCTTGCAAAGGATTGGAATGAAGGAGGAGGCTTCACCAATCCATTTGATTGGAGAACAAGCTGACAGTTCACTGTGAGGTCAGGAAATGGTTCAAAAAGGGCCTAAATTGCTAAATGGAAGGTTATGGCTGTGTACGGTCAGATGAGGATGGAGACCTCCAGAATCTTTGATGGATAGTCACCAGGACCAAGAATCCTAAGAGAAGAACCTACATTCTTTGGAGAGTTTTAGACCTCTAACCTAATCTCTCGGAGTTGGAGACCTAATAGGGACTCTTGGCTAGTAGCCTTTTTAACCCTAGATGAGGTTTTGGTGAAAGCGATGGACAAAGGAAGCAAGGTGGAGTTTTTAGAACTAAGTTATGATGGTGTGAACCTATAGGAATCATCCCCACACCCCTTCAAAGAAAAAATTGAGAGTTGGGAGTAGTTAGCCTTTAGGGAAGATTAAGGGCTTAGGGAAGAATAGGAGCATTGCACCAAGGTTGGCTTGGTAGGTTGTAATTGAGATGGTAGTGGGGTTGGCCAGGAGAACCAGGGGTACCTAAGAGAAGGTCCTAAAGGTTAAGGTGTTAAGACACCAAGGAGATCTTGCTAGCAAAGATCCAGAGCATGGAACAATGATTGTTCCATCCAACCCTACCCTATCAATGTTCCTGGACCCACAACTATGAATGAACAGTGATCATGGAGGTTGCTACAGTAGACAAAATCCCTAAACTGGGTTTTGCTTGGCGAAGAGGATCCTACACTTACACAAAACCAATGCAATCTTCTAAGGACTACAAATTTTCATATTACACACACACATCATCCACATGCAATCGAACTAAGTTGTAGCAATAAAGGAAGGAAGCTCAGATTAGCTTTACAAAGTAGTTCATCATCAACAAACCACAAAAAGCATGAGCTGAAAATTCATCAAATACTGAAACAACAGTCACCATCACCACTTCCAATCAAGAAAATAACAACTAAATTAAAAGGGAAGTATAACCATGCATGCAAGATGAGAAAAATCAAAGAGAACATCCATAAAATCATGCAATGTTGTTTTCTATTGTTGTAAATGCCTTTTACACCAGCTCTCCAACCATTTACAAATGAGGGGGAGACCCCTATTTATAGTTTTCCAAAGCTCGAATGAATGGATAGGATTAAATTACATTGTGTGGCCCAGATTTGATTGCACTTGGGCTTCACCTACCCCAAAATATTCAGCAATTTAAAATACATCTTTTGTTTTTTCCCTATTTTGTCTTTTAGTGCCGAGGTACTATAGCAGTTTTGTCTTCTAGCTGATTTCCCTTTTACTATAGCTGAACCTACCTGAAAGCTGCCCTTTGGTTGATGGACTTGCAACATTATTCATTGGATCAAATGGGCCTATTGATGATTGACATCAATGGATTGGTTTCCCCTAATTCAGGCAAACATCCCCCTAAAGATCATCATCATCTGGTGAAAAGTAGGACAACTCTCCTATGCTTTCTTCAAGGCCACCCCCTTACATTTTTTCATTGACTTCCTTGGAACATGCCTTCTTCTAATGCCAGCTCTGTTGATGGGTGCTACAAGGAAAGGTGGAAATAAAATGAATGGTGATAGGCGCTATGTGCTTTTCCTTGTTCAGTTTTCTCAATGGGTCTCCCCAACGGACCTGCGGTAGGCTTCTTGAAACCTACATACACAAAGTGTCATAAGTGTTTTCATACACAAATCAAGGAAAATGTTAGTCAAATCTAGCAAAATCCTTGTTAGATCCATTCATGCATCATCAAAAGATCATAATACTCATATTTGGAGCTCATTTGGACCATAAACATTAATGCGTGCTCTAGGGTGCGGGCACCACAGGGCAGAAAGACGACGAATGGCAGATGAGAGGCAAAATAGTCACGGAGGGATGGTGACCCAAAAGGAAAGTTCTAGACGGCCAAGGAGGGGTCGAGTTCTGGGAGCCAAAATGTTGGGAGTGGACGAAGTTCCAGAAATGGCCACGAAGGGGTAGAGTTCTGAAAACGGCCATGAAGGGGTCGGGTTCCAGGAGCCGGAACGCCGGGGGTGGACGAAAGGAAAAAACGGCAGAGGGATGAAGTTATGGAAATAGCCACAGAGTGCCGTAGTTCTAGAAATGGCCATGGAGGGGCTGGGTTCTGAGAGCCAAAAAGTCGAGGGTGGATGGAGGGAAAAATGGCAAATGAGGGATGAATTTTCGAAAATGGCCATGGAGGGGTGGTGTTCCGGAAATGACCATTGAGGGGCCAGGTTCTGGGAGTCGAAATGCCATGGGTGGACGAAAGGAAAAATGACAAAGGAGGGACGAAGTTCCCAGAATAGCCATGGAAGGACAGAGTTCCAAAAATGGTCAGGGAGGGATGGAGTTCCCGGAATAGCCACGGAGGGACAGAGTTCTGAAAATGGCCAGGGAGGGATGAAGTTCTCAGAACAGCCATAGAGGGATGGAGTTCCAGAAACGGCCACAGAGGGGACGAGTTTTCTAGAGTCATAATGCCTGGGGCAGACTGAAGGCAAAACGACAAAGGAGGGACAAAATTCCAAAAATAACCACAAATGGGTGGAGTTCTGGAAACGACCATGGAGGGTCTGGATTTCAGGAGTCGGAATGCTGAGGGTGGACGGAAGGTAAAACAGAAAAGGAGGGATGAAGTTCCATAAATGGCCACGGAGGGGTGGAGTTCCAGAAACAACCACGGAGGGGCCAAGTTCTGGGAGCCGGAACGTCGGGGGTAGATGAAAGGAAAAATGACAAAGGAGGGATGAAGTTCCGGAAATGACCACGGAGGGGTGGAGTTCTGAAAATGGCCACGGAGGTGTCGGGTTCTGGGATTCGGAATGCCGAGGGCAAAAGAAAGGAAAAATGAAAAAGGAGGGATAGAGTTCTGGAAACAACCATGAAGGGGTGGAGTTCTAGAAACGGCCACGGAAGGGCCGGGTTCCAGGAGCCGGAATGTTAGGGGCAGACGAAAGGCAAAACGAAAAACGTGGGACAGAGTTCTGGAAATGGCCATGGAGGGGCCAATCTTCGCGAGCCAGAACGTCGGGGGTAGACGGAAGGAAAAACGGAAAAGGAGGGATGAAGTTCTGGAAATAGCCATAGAGGGGTGGATTTCTGGAATGAAAATTTTGCAACTTCCCGAAACTTAATGAAACCTTGGTAGTTCACTTAAGCACCACAGAAACACCCCAAATTCATTGGAAACTTGTCCCCAAAGTCAAAAACTAAGGAAAAAGTGAATCGAGTGAGTAGGGATGAGGCCTGGAGGATGCCGAGGCAATAGGTGAAGTGAAATCCACAGAGGCACTTCCGAGAAAGCAAAACACTTAGCAAAACTCAGGTAAGTGAATTTGGTCAGGGGAATTTGATCATTTGACGACACATGACCAATCTAGGCTCTAAGAAAGTGGCACACAAAATGAGACAGGAGCAAAGCAGCCCATCAGGAGCGAAAAGAGGGGGTCCCTGCCCATGGTGGGGCGCGTGTGCAAAACATTCACAACACAACTCAACATGAAATGGCCATGAAGGATGTAGATCGTGATCTTGAAAATAGGTGTAGAACAATGCTTGATCTTGGATCTTTAATTCCACATCATAACACTAGCTCAATAACATGCTTGATGCTTTATCTCTTTTACATGATTATGGATATTGGATTGTTGCAACAATTGATAAAAAATTCTACCTTCGAATGCCTTGAAAATGGTCTTGAATTCTCTCTAGATAATCTTGTGATGTCTTGGAATTCTTAACTCTTGAATATTTGACTTGATAACGTGTAGACCTTATGAAATAATGGTTTGAAAGCTCATTTATGTAGGCAATCCATCTAAGATTTCATGTATTAGATCCCAAAGGCCGACATATATGAAATTTGAACTTAAAACCTAGTTTTTCCTACTTAAAACCTTGAAAATAGGCCAAATGAGACTCATTCACCAAGCTAGGTGAATGGGTCCCACCTGGATGGGACTCATTCGCCACTTTGGGCGAATGAGTCCCACAAGGCCTATTTTGATTGCTAAAGTTTCAAGGAGTGTGTAAGTTAAGTTTATATGTTGATATTATTAGGTTTTTGATTGAAATATGCCTTGGGATGCATAATATAGGGTCTTAGGGGCCTATTAATGATGGTATTAAGGTCATAAATGCAAGAGGACCCAAAATCCAATGTGAAAATGTAAATAAATACACTTTACAACACTAAATTAAGGAAATATTGGGTCTCTTTAGCTTAGAAGAGCCCTAAATCCCATTTGAATGTGTAAAACACATTACAACACTAGATTAGGTCCACTTTAGTTTACAAGACTTAAATTTAATGTGGGTGTAAATAAATACACTTTACAACACTAAATGAAGGAGAAGTTAAGTTTATTTAGCTTAAAAAGGGACCAAGACCTAATGTGTATGTGTAAAACACCTCACAACACTAGATTAAGGCAACATTAAGTCCAATTTATCATTAATTATTCCCATATTAAGTGTGAAAATATACATGACATTTTTTGACACTGCATTTAGCTCCCACTTTAGTGAGAGGATGAACTTGCTTCAAACTCACACTAAAGTAGACATTCAAGAGGGGTCCAATTGTACCAATGCAGATGAAATAGGATGACAAAGATCAAAGGAGGTGGCCAAGCCCCTAGGATCCAAGATCCTACATTAAACCAACATAAGCACAAAAAGACATGCACAAGGTGTATGATTTGCAGCAAAACAAGATACACAAACATGCAATGTCTAAACAAAAGAAAAAAAAAATAAAGTAAGAACAAAAAGATGTGGATCAAGCCTCGACCGTTTGTTCAACATGATGTGGATCAGATCTAAGTTGTTTTTGCAAAGATGCACGCTCACTCTGAGGCAATGCAACTTTAGGTTGTCTGCTGGGTGAGTAATCCAAGAGGGTGAGACACATACACACACAACCAGTGTCTACTCACCACACACATGTGAGTGGATAAGGGAAATTCATGCCCTCGTTCGGCTTCTTGTCAAACTATATCAAAGGTATACCTCTTGATAACTGTGATAAGGCGCCGCACAATAATGATCTTTGAGCTCATGAGACAAGTAAAACTTCATATGCTTGGAGCTCTTGAACAAATTGATGTTGTAAATGAAAAATAGTGTACAAGGAATGTTCAAAGGGATTTTTCTTAGTTCGTGTAAGGTCTCTTCTTAGGGAACATTGTGCTTAATATCTCCAAGAGAGGACAAGTCAAAGAAATATCACACTCTTGGAGGAAATCAAGCTCAGTGCCACCACCAAGAAGAAGATGCACCGTAAGAAGAAATAAATCACACAATGAAATATGAGTGTCAATGTATGCCCACACTTTAAAGTGGTTTCTAACACCATTTCTATGAGAAATTGATTTAAAGTAGAAGAAGACATGAGATCCTATTCAAAAACCCCTATGCCAAGTCATATGTTTTTGAATCAAACTACATCATGGATAAGTATGTCACATGCGATTCAACTTAAGGCATGTCATCCACATCCCAAGCTTTCTCTTATATGTACATGAGAGGTGGTCAACTAGCTAAAAGAGACAACAAAAAGTGACATACAAGGAAAAGGATGACTAACCCCTTGCCCCCACTTAGTGCAAGACAAGGGTGAGTCAAGAATGGATGATGATATGTTGCTCCTTGCAAAAAGGAAATGATTTGCAATGAATGTAAATCATGTAATAGTGAGTATACCATGATCCTACAACTATTGCATGACAAGGAGTAGTAGCTAAGGTTATTTATTATTATGAGTAAAAAAGTTTCAACTTGATATATATTTAATGAGATATCTATTAGTTTCAAATGTATCAAAGTTAAAGTTATCTTGGAAGAATCTTTTATAATAGTGTTGACATTGAATGAAGGCTTTTCTTTCGAGGGACAATAAACAAGACCATTAGTCATTTGTTTCATTTTAGGATTTATAGGGATATGGATACCTTGTTCTATAGCACCACATCCTTTTCCAAGTTATTTCATAAGTTCAAAACCTCTTCCATAAATATTTTTCACGTTTTTTGGATTCAGTGGTTGTTCAACTTCATCAAAGTTTGTCATGTATGTTATATTTTCTTCGAAAGTGGTTGGAGTGGATGCTTTTAAAATTTGTATTGCCATTATAGGTTCCTCTTTTCCCTTTTTAGACTCTTTTTTTATGATCTTGTATTCTCCCATGAACATAGGTATGAAATGAAAGGTTTCTCGAGCAACTTCCAATAACTTTGTTGGTTCTTCAATTTTCTTTTCTTTTTTTATCTTTTGTACGAGTTCTACATGTGTGGTTGGTGTCAAGGGATTTCTAATGTGTATGATGTCAAAAGAATTATCCTTAGTTTTTTAGAAACCTAAAAATGTCCTAGCTCATGAACTAGCATTTTTGGCACATATTCATCTATTAATTAAGCGATTTAACATCATTTAATCAATTCATCATCGAACCACATCAAACAATATTGAACAACATTGAACAACATCAAACAACATCAAACAACATCCCATGATCATCCCACAACATCTAATAACATCTAAAACCCTAAATTCCTCTATTAATTGAATAATATAACATTATTTAATTAATTCACTTTTTCATCATTTCAAACAAATTAAATAAATTTTATTTATTTAATAAAGTCCTAAAAACCCTAATTCTACTATTAATTAAATAAAACAACATTATTTGATTAATTTATGTTTCATCATTTCGACCAATTAAATAAATCACATTTATTTAATAAAGTCCTAATCCCACTTTATTTCATCCTGATTGATTAAATAACACCAATTATTTAATTACGTCACTAAATCACCTTATTCCTCTAAGTTTATTAAATTATTAAATAATAATTTAAATACAACACTTTCCCTCCAAAAAATTGAATAAATTAAATCAAACTATTCAAATCAATTTATCAAAACTCAAATCAAACTAATGCAACTTTGTTTGCAAAAGTCAAACTTGATTTGCAGGTTCAACTCCAAAAAGGAATTAATTAATTAAATCAATTAATTCATATTCCTCACCCACTTTCTGATTGAGAAAATTATGATTGCTGACTGAACAATCTAATTTGTTAACTAATCAATCCAAATTGTTAATTGAAAAATCTATTTTGTTAACTAATCAATCACATTCCTAACTAAGCCATTACATTCTTAACTAATCAATCCAAATTATTAACTGATCAATCACATCCCTAACTAGCCAATCTATTCTTGATTGATCAATCAATTTGCACAATATCCTAATGTCTAAATCCTCTCAACACCTTTTGACCGTTGATCTTGATTCAACATTGTTGAATCCTAATCGTCGATTCCAAATCTCCTTTTCTATATAGCAAACCTCTCTCCTCACAAAAAAGGATCAGAAAATCAACATACCTTATGCAACAAAGTGTTGTCGAGATCATCCTTGAGAGAGCTTCATTCTTTCCTTCGATCAACCAAGCATTCATCGACACTTTGCACACAAAATTTGGAGGCTTCACTATGATAAGAGAAATCCAACATCAAGCGAATACACTCTGCTACGAGATGGTGAAACTATCTTTTTCTTTCAGCTCATATGATAATCAGTAGTTTTCTTATTATGTTTGTATTAGTATAGTTCAATCTCGTATGTGTAGGAGTTTTTAGATTTTAGATTTGTGCATTTTGGCTGTAGAGTAGATTCCTTTGTCAAATTTCTCTCATGTTCTTGAATCCAAATCTAACATCCTTTTTCCCCCTCACACATTCTAGCATGCCCGGTGGGACCAATAGTCATCAATACTAATTTTTTCATGATTTGAATTGAAGCTACAAGGCTCTGGAGGGATTCGAAAAGGTGCTTCAGGCCATTGCATAGAAGAAATTTTCTCTTGCCAAGCCCAGAAACTCACATTTTCTCTAAGAAGGTCGCTTTTGCCCACGGGAATGGCACTTTTTTTGTAAGAAACTTACATTTTCTTCTGACAGGCGTGCTATTGACTGGTAATCAAGAACTTTGTTTACCCTATCTTAAAATGAACATATCTTGGACATATAAAAGTATTTTTCAATGATTTTTTTTTAAAGGGGGTAGAATTTCATGATCTTTGCAATGGTGTAGGTGGTATTCAATTTTTATGCATTTAAATTTTTCATTGGTGCGCTTAAAGTTAACTTACCTCACAATTTGGTCTAGGTTGTAGGGTTTTTTTATGCTTAATCAATTATCTAATCCTAAGATTTGATTGTTTGTTGTGTTTGGAAAGTTTCAAACATCCCTTGGGAAGATCTTGCAAGATTTATGGTGCATTTTTTTTTATGAAAACAACTAACACCCTTGTTACAGGGAAGATGATCGGTCCAAGATTTTCTGATCCACAAACATTTTTTTATTAACCTAGGAAAAAATTTCATTTGGCGCACTAAAATGAACAACAACAACTCACATTTGATTTTGGTGTTGTTAAAACAAACCAATTTTAAGCTTTTTAAGTTAGGAAATTTCTTTTGGTGCTCTAAAAATGAACAACAAACTCGCATTTTGATTTTGGTGTTGTTAAAATAAACAAATTTTAAGAGTTTTTAAATTAGGAACTTTCATTTGGTGCTCTAAAAATGAACAACAAAAAACTCACACTTGACTTTGGTGTTGTTAAAATGAACCAATTTTACGCTTTTCTTAACTTAGGAATTTCCGTTTGGTGCTCATAAAAAGAACAAAAACACTTCAGTTTTGGGCTCTAAAAATGAACACATTTAATGTTTTCATAAGTAGGAACCTTTAATTTTGGTGCATAAAAGGAGCTAAAACGTTTTTCATTTTGTTGACGCACACACGTTTCACATTTGTTGACCAAGATAAGACAAGGATTGTCTTTCTTAAAAACACCTCTATTGGAGCTCATAAAAATGAACAAATGTTTCTTTATGATATTTCACCATTGCTATCTTAATTGCTTGATGTCTTGAATAATTCATATTGGTGCAAATTAAAAAAGAACTTTGTTTTGTTTAATCACAATTTTTTGCTGATAACATCGCTCAAGGTGTTTAAAATGAATCAAATCGCTATGGATTGTTCACTGGGAATTCATTGATTGTAAAAGCTAAAGTGTTTTATCTTCTCCCCTTGCACCTTTTGGCAATCTTGGGTGAGCGAAATAAATTTTTTGAGCATTACACTTTACTTTTAAAGTTTACCATAAAGAGGGGGCTTGCCTTGAGATACATCCCGCGCTAGAAAAATCATTGAAAGGTATCAAAGCACATTTATTGGTGGGCTATTTTAAAGGTTGTGAACTCATAAGAAAGTAGCTTCAAGCTGTGCTGACAACAAATTGAACCTAATCCCATATCTTAAGTGGCTAGTGGGTGAGTGTCAAATTTCCGCATTCACAGTTACCACTAAGAACCAAATTGTTTTATATGCCACCCTATTATCCAAAAACATTCTGCCACCCTATTATCCAAAAACATTCTCTAAAAGTGGTGCATTAGAATTTACTTTCGAGAAGTTACTTTCCATGTCCGACTACAGGCCCACACCATAAGTTGCATGTAAAATAATCTCTTCGAACCATGAGGTAGGCCTACCTAAGAGAATGGTGTCTATCCCCTAGGGTTGTAATTGCTAGTTTATGTTAAACTTGGCCCATTAAATTCAAAACAATTTGACATAAAATTCTATGTTTGATTTAAAGAAAAAGAACACATTCAAAACGAACACTGAATGAGATGGTTAAACCACAAACCCTTTGATTTAGTGCGCACTTGTGAGAAAAGCCTTATGTTTGCACCCCTTTGAAAGATCTTTCCTTAAAGGTTTTCAAACATTTTGGCTTTCATTTCAGGGTACATTAATCAAAGTAAACATTTGGAAGCTATGGCTTAGGTGTTGTGATTTCACAACCTAAGCTATAGACATGAAAGTCACATTAGTCCATGCTTGCTGAGTCAATCCAAGTATTGTCTTATCACTTTCCATACTTCAAAACACGGAGAAAAAGTTGAAAAAGAGTTGTTCACAAGATCATTGTTTGAACCAAAACAATTGGAAAGATAGAAGGTTGGATATTACCACATCCATTATTTCCATCCTACCTATTTGAAATCAAAACCAAACAAACCATTAAGTTCATTGCTTCACTCAGATGTCCATGATATTAATAGTTACTTGGGACTCACAGATAGTACAAGTAGACTTTCCCGCAACATATCTTGTAGGCAAGGAAGTGGAATATAGACTTTAGCTCTTCAATATTTTGATTTCCAAGAAGTAGTGTCATCCAAAAGAAAACTCAAACCCTAGGGTCTTGAGCTTCACAACAACCATCCCATAACACCACCAAATTGTATGAACATCTAGCGACCAATTGCCCTAGTTCAACAACTAGATCTTGTAGCAACAATCCTTCAACCTTGTCTCACATATATCGAAGGTGAACAAACATACATCATAAGCAGCTTGAGAACCTTCATTTTTTAGAAGAACAAAACACACCGCTAGTTTCTCACCGCATCAATTATCTTAGATGAAGAGGAAGATAAAGCTACCATAGTAGCAGAGAGACCCATATTACCACCACCCACGTGGAAATAATTACCCCATTCATCATCTCATGTAAGGTCAATATCCCTAAGGTAAAGACCATAGGTCATCATTTTAGACTCAGGCATCTAAGTGTGAAAGCTCTCAAGAAACACCTTTGGACACTTCATGAAACCAGAACTAGGTTGATATATAACTTCTACAAAAAAGCTTCTAGAAACAATCCAAACTTGTATTCCTTATACTATTATTAGAATTTGGGTACGTTCCAACAGTTCCAGTATCTTACATAATCTGTAGGACAACATCAGGTCTTTAGAAATTAAGTCAACTAGAGGGTACACCACTTTCCCATAGGAGACCCAAGTTGTTTATGAAAACCATGAGATCACAGCATAAGAAAAATATGGAAGCCAAAAATAATACCACCAATATCCCACAAATGAATGCCATGAATGATGAGAGTAGCCCATGGGGCTATAGGCCAAGTGACCTTGAAACTCCCCAGAAGAGACCAACATATAAAGATACTTTCATTGAGGAAGAAATAAGTCACAAACAAAAGGAGGTTATGGAACAAGGTAATCAGGACCCAAACCAAGTGATTATAGAGGAGGTAAACAATGAAGAAGATATAAATGAGGAAGAACTATTTGAACATTCTAACAACCCCAAGGTTCTCAAACTAATGGACATGTTGTTAAGAAAGGACCCAAACTCCTATTTCTTCAAGTTAGCACAAAGTGGTGCTAAGTTACCTATGGATTTCAATGTAGAAGATCTCAAAGACCCTAATCTTATTCCCTTAGGGGACAAATCGGTTGTGAGACAAATAACCCAACCTCTAGAGATGCTAAATATGCCACTTGTTTTCTCACAAAATAATGATCAACTCAAAGAGAACCCCTTGTTCAGAAAACTAACTCAAGTTGAACAAGCAGCAGTAGCACAAATGTACCAAGGGGGGAATCTCAATATGAACCTCAAAATAGCAATCTACCTCCTGGGCCATCTCAATAAATACCTCATAACACATCTAGCATCAACCCTTCCCAGAATAACCAGTATCTTCAACAGGGTGGAACACAAGGCCCCCCTCATAATAACCAATATATTCAACAAGGTGGAACATAGTGTCCCCTTCTGAACCAACAATACTATCAACAAGGTGTCCCACCAAAATTATCACCAGGGTAACCTGAATTTTAGTCCTACCCAACAGGGTGTGCTATAGAGCACCCTCAATTATTCATCCCAACAACAAAGTGTCCTGCCAACGCATCATCAGGGTAACCTTCATTTTAGTCCTACCCAGCAGGGTGTTCCATAGAGTGCCCTCAATCGGTCATCCCAACAACAAGGTGTCCCACCAATGCATCACCAGGGTAACCTTCATTTTATTCCTACCCAACAGGGTGTGCTATAGAGGGCCCTAATTTAGTCATCCCAACAACAAGGTGTCTTGCTAACACATCATCAAGGTAACCTTCATTTTAGTCCTACCTAGCAGGGTGTGCCATAGAGTTCCCTCAATCAGTCATCCCAACAACAAGGTGTCCCACCAACGCATCACCAAGGTAACCTTCATTTTAGTTCTACCTAGCAGGGTGTGCTACAAAGCACCCTAATTCAGTCACCCTAACAACAAGGAGTCCCGCCAATGCATCATCAAGGAAGCCTTCCATATGTTCCACCCCAACAACAAGGAGTTAACCCTCCTTATACACAAGTAATTAACCCTCCTTAGATCCCATATAGCTATCAAGGTCCTATACCTTCACAACACCCAATCTATAACCAAAACCTGATAGGACAACAAAGTTATCACATGCAGGGTTTGCAAAAACATGTACCAAAAACAAAGATGAAACTAAGGCTAGATGCTCTCACCCAATAAATAGCATATATGTAGATAGGAGAATAGAAGAAGACCTACACCATGCAAGAAATTTTTCCATTCCCATTCGATCGTTCCATCAAGACACTACCATTTCCAAAAAACTTTGAGATACCCATATTTGAAAGAAAATACAAAGGAGTAGGAGATCCAGTAGAGCATGTACGAGACTTCTCGATATAATGTATGGAGGTACAAAATAATGATGCCTATCTCATGAGGCTCTTCCATCACAACCTTATAGGTCATGCTATGGAGTGGTCCACCCGTCTATAACCTAGAATCAAAACTTTTGATGAACTTTCTAGCAAATTTATAACCCACTTCGCATTTAACATAGAACAAGATGTCACCATCATGAGTCTTTCCACAATCAAACAGAACCCAAGAGAGTCCTTCACCTCCTACCTACAAAGATGGAGATATAAATCGAGTCAGTGTAAATGGCCCATTCTAGACAAGGAGTTGGTGGATATTTTCATCAGGAATGTTATGCCCAAAATAAACTATCGGCTCACTATGCTATGTCCTGTAGACTTCGAAGAAACAATCGAAAAAGGTTAAATATTGAGAGAGATCTCATAGAAAGAGGAACCTTAAATATGAACAACTCAAAAGACAATCCCTCTAGCTCAAATGAGAAACCCAAAATATGAGCTAAGAACAAGAATGTTACAAACGATGGAGTGGTAGACGCTAGAGTAGTATGGAACACACATAACACAAATCAGAATAAACCACAAGTGGCACAAAAAAATTATTGTCCCAACAACATATAAAGAAACCAAGCTACTTATCCCAAGAACAATTAGGTTGTAAACCAATACACAAATCAGGGAGGGCAACATAGGCAATATGATCAACCTAGGAGGCAATTTATTGTATTAGGTGAGCCACTTGAGATAGTTATGCACAAACTAGTACCAAAAAAATTCATCAAAACAAATGACCAACCGAATTATGAGGAACCTAGCTTTAAGACACCATGGTACAATGAGAAGGACTTGTGTGATTTCCATATGATCAACAAACATATGACTAACAATTGTATGTGCCTCAAACATACCATTCAGGACTTGATAGACAAAGGGGAAGTAGATGTTGATCATTGGCCTAGAAACAAGGACCTACAAATATATCCAAATCCGATCCAAAACCATGCTAAGAGGAATGATAAAGGAAAGGGACAAGAATACCATAATGCTAATTACACATAAGGTGACACAATTTTGGGAACCCTCTCACAAGTTGATGATAATAGGGAAAATTTAGTAATGATACAAGGAGGAGACAACAACTACAACGTAACCACCCACCGTGGAAGAGTTACAATACAAGGAGCACCTCCCAAACCCAAAATCAAGTCACCAAGTGACTACAACATTTTGGAATAGTTAAAGAAGACACCCACCCTCATCTCAATCTTAGAATTGTTAAAATTGTCACCCGCACATAGGGAGATATTGGAAAAACCTTTGGAAATGTCAGTCCCTAATGACCTTGATCCCAGTCAGTTCCAAGCCATGGTTGGAAAAATCACTGCAAGTAATCAATTAGTCTTTTCAAAGAAATATTTACCACAAAGAACATTCTACAATCAAGCTCTATACATAAAGGTTGGTGTCCATAAAAACATGGTCAAAAGAGTGTTGATAGATAATGGTGTAAGTTTAAACATTTGTACCTTAAAATTTATAAAACAGTTGGGGTATTCTAATGACATGATTGACAAAGGAAAGAGTATCACCATAAGGGCTTATGGTGACTTAGAGAGAATTTCTGAAGGGACAGTCAGGTTGTCAATGCAAATAGGACCAACAATAACAAAAACTACTTGTCAAGTACTGGATCTTGAGTTACCATATAACCTACTCCTAGGATGCCCTTGGATCCACGCATTACAAGCAGTCCCTTCCACTTTCCATCAATGCCTAAATTTTCCCCACGAAGGAAAGGAGGTAACACTATATGTCAATCCTGAACCTTTCCATTTTTGTGCGAAGTTGGAGGAGAAATACAATAAAATCCAATGTGTGCCTAGTAATGATATAACCTTCCATTCATTTTCTTATGTTGACCCTTCCATGCTTCCATCAACCTCCACCAAAAATACATCAAGTGAGCGACCGAAAACAGAAGCCAAGATTCAATTACTTGACAAAGGCAACGAGCACTACCATTTTAACCAAGCATTTTGCATCAACGTGCTTCCACCAACACCTAGAGTATATGGAGGTCCAAAATAGATCAAGATAGTACAAATGATTGTCAAACCCACTGTTTTTACTAGATGGGGAGACATGAAAGATGAAAAAATATTTGAGGAGGATATTTCATCCATGATTTACAAGGAGGACCAAAAAGAACCATAAAAACTGCAACCCATTTTAATTGATCCTAACACTAAGGGGTATCAATTAGTCAAAAAAATGGGATACAATGGAACAGGTCACCTATAATAGTGGAACATAGACAGAAGAATATGGGGCTAGGTTATAAACCAAAAGACATGGGCATTCCAAAAACTAGATGAACCTCTTGGAAGAAACGAGAAACTTCTGCTAGCATTAAGGCACTAGATATCTACCATGTCATGGACAACGAATTACCCATTGAAGACTTATTCAAAAAATTTAGAATTGATAGGTTCCCTCTTTGGTACATAGAAACCATTCCCAACATCTATTACCATTCTAAAACGGACTCTAACGAATACGAATGGGATTCTCCTTCCTTCATCACAAGATATGATTCCCCTGACTCAAGTAATGATGACCTAGATACCCAATGGGAAAAAGAAACCAGAGCCATATTGACCCTTTCACCTACTTCTATAAGCTTTGTGAACCAAGATGATAGTCTCCCACTCTGTTATCCACAACTCATAGATTGGGATCAACAACAACATTCACCTATTTTGGATCAATTCTAGAATGACGAGGCCATCTCAGAGTACATGGGACTTCAAATAGACATACCAATAGGAGATCACAAAGTAGGGTTCTCCATGGAACTAGAACAAGAGGCATACTTTGGTGGAGAGATTGAATTTTCTAGTCTCAAAAATGAAAGAAAAAACATAAAGATACAATCCCCTAGAGAAAACCACACTAGATACAAAAAAGAGAAAAATAAAGGATGCATCCAAAGGTGAAAACCTCCCAAAGGCACTTGAGGATGGAGGATTCAATCTCCCCATATCTGAATATCAAGAAAGATCAACACTCCTGGTAGAAGAAACATAATCCATAAATGTTGGTATAGCAGAGGACCCAAAGATAGCATACCATGCAGCGTCACTTGATCCTGAGGAGAAAGTGAATTTCACACCATTCATCAAAGAGAGGAAGGTAAAATTTTCCTAGACCTATGCTGACATGCCTAGACTAGATCCATCATTAGTGGTGCATCATCTAGTCTTCATCCCTGGAGCAAAGCCTATCAAATAGAAACTCATAAAGATGCATCCCCAGATAGTATTATTGGTGAAGGTAGAACTAAAAAAGTTACTAGATTTGGGTTTCATTAGACCCATCGGCTATCCACAATGGATATCAAACCTAGTACTAGCGTCCAAACCTATTGGGGGCATAAGGATATGTACAGACTTTAAGGACTTGGACAAGGCTTGTCCAAAAGATGAATTTCCATTACCGAGCATTAACATGATTGTAGATCTAACAATAGGGAATGATATTTCATCCTTCATGGATGGTTTCTTAGGATACAACCAGATAAATATATCTCTAGATGAAAAACACAAAACAACATTCACTTGTGCTTGGGGAACTTTTTATTGGAATGTGATTGCTTTTGGTCTAAAGAATGCAGGAGCAACCTATCAAAGAGCGATGACGACCATATTCCATAACATGCTACACACAATCATGGAGGAATATGTGGATGACATCCTAGCAAAGTCAATGAAAAGGGCATATCACTTTACAAACCTAGCAAGGGTATTTGATCAATTAGAACAATACAATCTAAGACTCAAACCTAAGAAATGTGTGTTTGGAGTAACATCTAGAAGTCTATTAGGGTACATAGTGTCAAGAAGAGGGATAGAGGTGGATCCTTCCAAAGTAAAATCTATAATGGAGATGCCTCCACCAAAGACACTCAAACAACTGAGGAGTCTACAAGGGAAGCTACAATCAACCAAGCGATTTATCTCACAACTAGCAGACAAATGCCACCCTTTCACTCATCTCCTACAAAAGGAAATTGACTTCAAATGGGATGGGATATGTGACCAAGCATATCATCAAGTCAAGGAGTACCTACCTACTCCTCCTATACTCATGCCACCAATTCTAGAAAAGAACATGATACTTTATGTGTCTACCACACAACCAGCATTGGGAGCTCTCTTGGCACAACTAGATGATAACAATAAAGAAAGGGTAGTATACTATATCAATAGAACACCAGTGGGCTATGAACTAAACTATTCACCCATTGAAAGAGCCTATATCTTAGTCATGTTTTCAACATAAAAGTTGAGACATTACATATTAAAAAAAAAAAGTGAAACTAATATCAAAGGTGGACCCACTCAACTATTTACTAGCAAAAGCAGCCTTAACAAGTCGAATAGCTAAATGGGTGATGATCCCGATTGAATTTGATATAGAATACATTTACAGGAGAGCTATAAAAGGACAAGTCATAGAAGACCAATTGGCCGAAGCACCCATAGATGATCATAAACCTCTCATAGTGGATTTTCTAGATGAGAGCATCTTGATGACAAAACAAACAAGCCAGTGGGCTCTATACTTTAATGGGTCCCATACTCAACATGGTTCAAGAGAAGGAATTTTATTTCTCACACCACAAGGAGATAGTATACCCAAAGCCTATAGGATTTCATTCCCCTGTACAAACAACATATCAAAATATGAAGCTCTTATCACGGGGCTCAAAATGGCAATCGAATGGAGAATAAAAGAGGTACATGTCTTTGGAGACTCCCAACTAGTAATCAGATAGGTGAATTACGAGTACCAAAAAAAAGATGACAAATTGATACCATACAAAAGGATGGTGGATAGATTTAAGGAGTAACTCATCAAAATAACCTTTGAATAGATTCCTCGGGTTAATAATAGAGCTACTGATGCAATGGCCACAATAGGCTCGTTGCTATATATTCCTTAGAACGTGCCTAAATATGAATTCCTCATGGAACAACTATTGGTGCCGGCATTCGACATCCCAGAATCAGAAATGGTCTTTGTTTTTGTTGGTCCTAACTCCCCATGGTACCAAGATACTTTTGACTATATCCAAAATGGTATCATACCACTTGACTTAATGACTACTCAGAATAAAACCTTCACCCATAGAACCTCCCATTTTATAATCTTAGGAGAAACCCTATATCGTTGTAGCCTAGATGGTATGTTACTCTAGTGCTTTAACATAGAAGAAGTGAAAAAAACCTTACAAGAGGTCCATGAAGGTATTTTCGGATCCCACTCTAGCGGACCTAACTTAGTCCAAAAGCTACTTAGAGCAAGATAATATTAGCCTTCCATGGAGCAAGACTGCATTCAACATTCTAGAAGGTGTCGACAATGTTAGCAACAAAGTGATCTACTTCATGCACCAACACAAGAGTTAGGACCCATCACAACACCATGGCCTTTTTCACAATGGGGATTAGAATTGGTAGGTAAGATATCACCTGCTTCATCCAACGGGCATAAATTCATTATGACCGCAACAAAATACTTCACAAAATGGATAGAGGCAATTCCATTGACCTATATCACTGGCAAACAAATATCAAAATTCATTTTGAATTATCTCATTTATAGGTATGGAATCCCACAGACAATTATAATAGCCACTGGCACCCCATTCAAGAATCGAGATTTTTGAGAACTCTGTTCCAAATTCTCGATCTAGCATAGATTTTCTACTCCCTACTATCCTCAAGGAAATGATTAGGCAAAGGCATCCAATAAAGCAATCCTGAAAATATTGAAAAAGACTATCAATGATGTCGACTATGATTGGAATTTGCAGCTAAATCCAACCTTATGGGCTTATAGAACCAACATCCGTACACCTAATAATGCCACACCTTTTTCCTTGGTCTACAAATCAAAAGTAGTGTTACCTATCGAAGTTGAAATCCCCTCATTACGAGTCTCACTAAAAGGAATGGACAGTATCGAAGAATACAGGGTATCCAGACTGAATGAATTAGAGCTCCTAGATGAAAGGCATTTGAGCATGTTAAACCATCTATAGGTTTATCAGAATTGGCTCAAATGAAGCTATGACAAGAGAATCAAAGATAAAAAATTCCAATTTGGTGACTTAGTCCTCAAGGAGAATCAAAAGATACAATTGAATCAAGATGACAAGGGTAAATTTGAACCTAACTGGTTAGGTCCATTCATCATAACAACAAGTTATGGCTCTAGGGAATATCAGTTGGTTACTCCTGAAGGAGAACCTCTAGCTGAACCACTAAACAACAACCACCTCAATAAGTTCTATACATGAAACACATCAGAATACCCTAGGAAAAAGGGTAAAAAAAAAAATAAATAAATAAGAAAGAGAAATAAAACGTTCTTTAAGTGAAAACCAATTTTTGGTGCCTCTAGAACAGGTACCATAGTGAAAACCTAGTAAACATGCACTATGTATGAATAGAACATACATTATTATCTATCAACACTTTTTCATAACATCTACCCATCCATTTCATAAATCATGTGTCCAACCATGGCTTGTCACTGATTAAGATGAGTCAGTTTATTGGGGGCAAAATTCCCTAAGCTAGTCATGGATTAGATCTTGTGGCATTCAATCATGGTAAAAAAAATCAAAAAATCAAAAACACCAGAAAACAACAAAAATCAAAAACACCAAAAAACACAAAAAAAAACATGTGGAAAACATCAAAAACAAAAAAAACATCGTTGGATTATTCCTTCACTCAAACACTCTTATATATCAACATTTTCTTGAACCTCACATCTATTTCAAGAGAATTTTCCACAACATATCCTCTAGACACAAAAATGGGATATCAACCCAAGTTATCGATGTTGTTTACCCAAAAAAAATCATGCTTTGAGTCAAATGATCAAACTACATGGCCTCTGCGTGTACAACATAGGCAAGGATTTTTAGCCCCTGAGACCCTAGGTCAATCCCCTTAGGTTTCCAACATGCTTTATTTCACTTAGTCAAAAAATACAAAATCCAAACAAATTCAAAATTGCAAAATCTAAAAACATTCACAAAATAGAAAAGGTCAAACCAAGTGAACTACGAGCCTCTACATGGACAACGTAGGAAAGGCTTATCTTTGATGAGCCCCCGAGGCCCTACATTAGTCCCCTGAAAATAAAACAAAAACAACATCATAAAACTTAGAAAATAAAAAATAGACTCATCCCGTCATCAAACATCCATAATAAACATTTCAACAATAATAAACAAACCGGACCAATCACGCTTTGACAAAATAAACAAACAAACAAAGCAAACATCAATAGCTAGAACTTTCAAGCAAAAATATTTGCTTTTAAGAGTTGAATATAAACAAACGTAAATAATGCAAAAGTATCAACTACCTATCTTTTTAAACAAGTCCCAACAAAATTCTGAGATATTCCTTAACGGATTCGTTCCTATGATAGACATGATCAACAACAGATAATAGGCCCACCCTAAATAAATATGGCAAGTGATAGTACTGCAACTTTGTTTGGCAAGTGATAGTACTGCAACTTTGTTTTTATCTTTTTGTGCTCTTACTTTTTGTGATTTATTTTATTCACTCATTCCTAGGATCTCTCAAGGATGTCCATAAGGATTTAGAGAAGAAGGAATGGGGGCAATTGAGCATCATTTTTATTAGCTATTTATAAGATATTTTTGTAATATAAGTGATTTAACATCATTTAATTAATTCATCATCGAACAAAATCGAACAACATTGAACAAAATCAAACAACATCAAACAACATCAAATAGCATCGAACAACATCTCGAATCATCCCACGATCATCCCACGATCATCCCACAACCATCCCACAATCATCCCACAATCATCCCACAACATCAAATAACATCTAAAACCCTAAATGCCTCTATTAATTGAATAATATAATGTTATTTAATTAATTCACTTTTTCATCATTTCAGACAAATTAAATAAATTTAATTTATTTAATATAGTCCTAAAAACCCTAATTTTTCTATTAATTAAATAAAACAACATTGTTTGATTAATTCACGTTTCATCATTTCGACCAATTAAATAAATCACATTTATTTAATAAAGTCCTAATCCCACTTTATTTCATCCTAATTGATTAAATAACGCCAATTATTTAATTACATCACTAAATCACCTTATTCCATTAAGTTGATTAAATTATTAAATAATAATTTAAATACAACATTTTTTCTCCTAAAAATTGAATAAATTAAATCAAACTATTCAAATCAATTTATCAAAAATCAAATCAAACTAATACAATTTTGTTTGCAAAAGTCAAACTTGATTTGCACGTTCAACTCCAAAAAGGAATTAATTAATTAAATCAATTAATTCATATTGCACACCCACTTTTTGATTGAGCAAATTACGATTGCTGACTGAACAATCTAATTTTTTAACTAGTCAATCCAAATTGTTAACTGAACAATCTATTTTGTTAACTAATCAATCACATTCCTAACTAAGCCATCACATTCTTAAATAATCAATCCAAATTGTTAACTGATCAATCTATTATGTTAACTAATCAATCAAATCCCTGAATAGCCAATCTATTCTTGATTGATCAGTCAATTTGCACAATCTCCTCATGTCTAAATCCTCTCAACACCTTTTGACCATTGATCTTGATTC
This sequence comes from Sequoiadendron giganteum, assembly GCA_007115665.2. Classification (NCBI taxonomy): domain Eukaryota; kingdom Viridiplantae; phylum Streptophyta; class Pinopsida; order Cupressales; family Cupressaceae; genus Sequoiadendron; species Sequoiadendron giganteum. The sequence continues at coordinate 427,898,277 of CM021104.1, forward strand.
AACATTGTTGAATCCTGATCGTCGATTCCAAATCTCTTTTTCTATATAACAAACCTCTCTCCTCACAAAAAAGGATCGGAGAATCAACATACCTTATGCAACGAAGTGTTGTTGAGATCATCCTTGAGAGATCTTCATTCTTTCCTTCAATCAACCAAGCATTCATCCACACTTTGCACACGAACTTTGGAGGCTTCAGTGTGATAAGATAAATCCAACATCAAGTGAATACACTCTGCTACAAGATGGTGAAATTATCTTTTTCTTTCAGTTCATATGATAATCAGTAGGTTTCTTATTATGTTTGTATTAGTATAGTTCACTCTCGTATGTGTAGGAGTTTTTAGATTTTAGATTTGTGCATTTTGGTTGTAGAGTAGATTCCTTTGTCCAATTGCTTTCATATTCTTCTCGAATCCAAATCTAACATCCTTTTTCCCCCTCACACAAGTTTCATGATCTATTAGTGAAGAAGAGTCTAATTTCACTTCATCATCTTCATCTAAGGAAGCCATATTACTATTGTTAGAAAGAAGTGTGTCAATGTTGTCATTTTCTTGCACCATGATACCTTCCCTAGTAGTAGATTTTTTAGGAGAGCAAAGAACTTGATGTTCATGATATTCAAATGTGGGTTCTTCTAAAATAACTCCATCACAAGTAGGGGGGTAATCAATGGTTAGATTTTCTTGCGTATCAATGATGCCATTTTCTTGTTCAATAATGTTTTCCCTAATATTCTTATGATTCTCATCGATTGGATCTTCTGACAACCTAATATGTTCTTCACCAATAGGAGAGACATTAGGAGAGGGGAAAATTTGATTGTTGTCCATAATTTCCTTCTTTTTCTCTAAGATCTCATTCTCTTGTGGCATAATATCCATCGTAGTAGGAGAGTTGTTAGGAAAGTAACAAACATGATGTTCATTACATTTTATGGTTAGATTTTGTAAAGTAGCTTCATCACACATAGGGGAGACACCAAGAGAAGGATAACTATGAGTTTCATGGTTACCACTAAATAGAATTTCTTGTTCAAATAGGTCTTCCCAAATGGTATAGGGATTAGGAAAGGGAGGCACATGATTCTCATGAGTCCCAATAAGGATATCTTCTAACACCAAACTATCTTCTTCATGTCTATAAGAGATGTTAGGAGAAGGAAAGGTTTGATTGTCATGATTATCTATAATTACATCCCCATGTCCTATAATGTCTTCCCAATATGTGAGGTAGGATTTTCATATCTTTCAATTATTGGGTCTCTTATTATCAACATATCATCTACACAAATGTGTTTGTCATGATTGGTCACGATTGTATCCTTATTCACTAAAGAATTCTCACAAGTAGGGGAGGTGTTGGGGGATGAATGGAGATTAGGTAAAGTAGTGGCCATAATCTTAGCTTCATGTATCATAATTTATTTCCAAGGGGGGAGGATGAAGAAAAACAAGAATTTCATGATTCTCAATGATTGTGTCCTCTATCACCAAGATACCTTCATCATTAATAGGAGAGGTATCGGGAGAAGCACAATTATGATTGTCATGATTGTCAATGCTTGCATCCTCTTATGTCAAAGATTTAGTGCATGATCTATGTGAGATGATGTCATCAAGGGCTTCATCTAAAATGTCCAAATCATCTCTAATAAAGGGTTTAAATGATATGTTTTTGCTAAGGTTGACCATTTTTTGTTTGTTTCTTTTGATGTTTTTTGTTTTTTGTTTTTGTTTTCTAATGAAGAATGTAATCTAATCTAATTGAACTATGAACTAATGCTGAAAATGAAATGTACAAGAATATAATTCTATCCAGAATTGCAATGAATGTAAATTATGCTACTTCTAATGATTTGAATGTAATAGAAAGTATGCAAACTAAAATAGAAATATTTTAACAACAAATAGAATCCTAAAAATAGGGTTTTAAATTCTGGAAAATATAGTGCAAAATCTACACTGGGACTGATTCACCCAAGGTGGTGAATGAGTCCCAATGGGGATTTTGTTTAATTTTTTTAGAGAATTTCAATTGAATTTTATGCTTTTTATGTTGTATGATCTATATCCTAAGTGAAAATACATATTTTATTTGATTTTCAATTAAATGAGATACAAAAATGCAAGCTATATGAACTTTCACTAATGCAAAATTAGAAACCCTATAATGCCAATTAACTAATGTAAACTCTAATGCAATGTTAATACAAGAAAGATCTAGTATGATAATGCACTCCAAATCTGAATTATGTTGTTCTAAATGGAGGTTCACCAAAATGAAAGGTGGGAAATTGTATGCTTTTCTAGGGTTTAAGACCTAGAATGACAATCTTCCTTACTTTCATTCAAGGATGACCCTAGAGATCTCAATGCAAAAGAGAAATATATCTTGCAATAGAGCTATCCTAGGGGATAAATGTAAACTAATGAGGGGTTCACCACCAAGCTAGGGCTTGGAAAAACAAATGAAATGCAAGATCTAATGAAAAAACCTACTGATGCATGAAACTTGAATGAATGACCTAGAAATACATATAAATCAGAACATAAAGTTGGAAAATAATAAGCGTGCACATGAAACTTGTAGAGGCTTGAATGAATACTGGAAATGATACAAATCCTAAAATTTTGGCCTATTGGGACTTATTCATTGATCTAGGTGAATCAGTCCTAAATTAGGATTTCTACATAGGAACGTGTTTTTGGAAAAAGGGTATCCGAAACTGTAAAAATCTCAAAATTCACCTAAACTGGGACTCATTCACCAATATAGGTGAATGAATCTAGTTAGGGTTTTCGAGAGCTTTAAAATCTGAATTTGGTCTTCAAAGTGTTCTCTTTCTATTCCTCTTAGTTTCCATATCTAAAACTCTGATTTTGGGGTTGTAGGTGACCTTTTAGTAGAGATTACAACCTTGCAAGTGGGGAGACAATTCCAGAAAATTCCTCCAAGCTTGTAACCTAATCTTCAATGATCCTTCATTCTCGAAGACACCTAGATCTGCAATCACACATGTAAAGAGGAGAAAAACTTGTTGATTATTAGTGAATAGGGGTTTTCCATGGTCAAACCCCATTTAGGTAATTAAACCAAATGATGAAACAATGAAACAAGGACATGAAACATGGACAATGATACCTTGTATATGATGTCTTATAAATCTAAAAGTCAACATGAAATGGCTAGGAAGGATGTAGATCTTGATCTTGACAATAGGTGTAGAACAATGCTCGATCTTGGATCTTCAATGCCACATCACAACACTAGCTCAATAAGATGCTTGATGCTTGATATCTTTGTATTATGATGGATCTTGGATTTTTGTAACAATTGATGAAGAATCCTACCCTCAAATGCCTTAAAAATGATCTTGAATGCTCTCTAGATGATCTTGTGAAGTCTTGGAATTCTTAACTCTTGAATGCTTGACTTGATAACATGTAGACCTTATGAAATAATGGTTTGAAAGCTCATTTATATAGGAAATCCATCTAATATCTCGTGTATTAGATCCTAAAGGTTGACATACATGAAATTTGAACTTAAAAACCAGTTTTTATCACTTAAAACCTTGAAAATAGGCCAAATGGGACTCATTTGTCATGTTGGGCGAATGGGTGCCACCTGGATGGGACTCATTCACCCAAAGTGGTGAATGGGTCCCACACGACCTATTTTGATTGCTAAAGTTTTGGGGAGTGTGTAAATTAAGTTTATATAGTTATATTGTCAGATTTTTGATTGAAATATGCCTTGAGATGCATAATATAGGGTGTTAGGGGCCTATTAATGATGGTATTAAGGTCATAAATGTAAGAGGGCCCAAAATCCAATGTGAAAGTATAAATAAATACACTTTACAACACTAAATTAAGGAAAAATTGGGTCTATTTAGCTTAGAAGGGCCCTAAATCCCATGTGAATGTGTAAAACACATTACAACACTAGATTGGGTCCACTTTAGTTTACAAGACTCTTAAATTTAATGTGAAGGTGTAAATAAATACACTTTACAACACTAAATTATGGAGAAGTTAAGTTTATTTAGCTTAAAAAGGGCCCAAGACCTAATGTGGATGTGTAAAACACCTCAACCCACTAGATCAAAGCAATATGAAGTCTAATTTATCATTAATGTGTGAAAATGTACATGATGAAATTTTTCATCACTACATTTAGCTACCACTTTAGTAAGAGGATGAACTTGCTTCAAACTTATACTAAATTATACATTGAAGAGGGGTCCAATCATACCAATGTGGGTGGAATAGGATGAAAAACATCAAAGGAGGTGGCCAAGCCCCTAGGATCCAAGATCCTATGTCAAACCAACATAAGAATAAAAGGAAATGCAAAGGTGTATGATTTGCAACAAAATAAGATACACAAACATGCAATGTCTAAAAGAAAGAAAAACAAAAACAAAGTAAGAATAAAAAGAGGTGGATCAAGCCTCAACTATTTGTCCAACGCAATGTGGATCAGATCTAAGATGTTTGTCCAAATATGCATGCTCACTCTGAGGCAAAGTAACTTTAGGTTATCCACTAGGTGAGTAATCCAAGAGGGTGAGACACATACACACATGACTGGTATGTTATCACCAAAAACACGCGAGTGGCTAAGGGAAAGTCATTCCCTCATTCGGCTTTCTGTAAAACCATATCAAATTTATACCTCTTGATAACTTTGATAAGGTGCCACACAATAATGATTTATGAGCTTCATGGGACAAGAAAAACTTTGTATGCTTGGAGCTCATGAACAAAATGATGTTGCAAATTAGTGTAAGGAATGTTCAAAGGGATTTTTCTTATTTTGTGTAAGGTATCTTCTTAGGGAATATTGTGCCTAATTCCTCTGAGAGAGGACAAGTCAAAGAAATATCACACTCTTGGAGGAAATCAAGCCCAATGCCACCACCAAGAAGAAGAGGCATCACAAGAAGAAAGAAATCAAACAATGAAATATGAGTGTCAATGTTTGCCCCCACTTTAAACCAGTTACTAACACCATTGCTATGAGTAATTTCTTTAAAGTAGAAGAAGACATGAGAGCGTATTTAGAAAACCCTATGCCAAGTCATATGTTTCCAAATCGAACTACATCATGGATAAGTATGTCACATGTGAGTCAACTTAAGGCATTCCATCCACATCCCAAGCTTTCTGTTATATGTACATGAGAGGTGATCAACTAGCCAAAAGAGACAATGACAGGTGAAATACAAGGAAAAGGCTTACTAACCCCTTGCCCCCACTTAGTGCAGGACAAGGGTGAGCTGGGAATGGATGATGATATGTTGCTCCTTGCAAAAAGGAAATACTTTGCAATGAATGTAAATCATACAATAGTGAGTATTCCACGATCCTACAACTATTGCATTGCAACGAGTAGTAGCTAGGGTTATTTATTATGATGAGTAAATAAAGTTTTAACTTGATACATATTTAATGAGATATCTATTAGTTTTAGATGCATCAAAGTTAAAGTTGTCTTAGAAGAATGTTTTGTAATAGTGTTGACATTGATTGAAGGATTTTCTTTTGAGGGACAATAACCACGACCATTAGTCATTTCTTTCATTTTAGGCTTTATAGGGACACAAATACCTTGTTCTATAGCACCAAATCCTTTTCCAAGTTATTTCATAAGTTCAAAACCTCTTCCATAAATATTTTTCACTTCTTTCAGATTCGGTGGTTGTTCAACTTCATCAAAATTTTTCGTGTAAGTTATCTTTTCTTCGAAAGTGGTTGGAGCGGATGCTTTTTAATTTTGTATTGCCATTATCGGTTTCTCTTTTCTCTTTTTAGAATATTTTGTTATATCTTGTATTCTCCCATGAATATAGGTATGAAATCAAAGTTTTCCCAATCAACTTCCAATAACTTTGTGGCTTCTTCAATTTTATTTTCTTTTTCTATCTTTTGTACCTAGTCCTACATGTGTGGTTGGTGTCAAGGAATGTCTAATGTGCATGATTTCAAAAGACTTATCCTTAGTTCAATGATCTCTTAGTGAAGAGGAGTCTAATTTCACTTCATCATCTTCATCTAAGGAAGCCATATTACTATTGTTGGAAAGAAGTGTGTCAAGGTTGTCATTTTCTTGCACCATGATACCTTCCCTAGTAGTAGATTTTTTAGGAGTGTGAAAAACTTGATGTTCATGATATTCAAATGTGGTTTCTTCTAAAATAACTTCATCACAATTAGGGGGGTCATCAATGTTTATATTTTCTTGCGTATCAATGATGCCATATTCTTGTTCAATAATGTTTTCCCTAAGATTCTCATGATTCTCCTCAATTGGATCTTCTGACAACCCAATATGTTCTTCACCAATAGGAGAGATATTAGGAGAGGGGGAAATTTTATTTTTGTCCATATTTTCCTTCTTTTTCTCTAAGGTCTCATTGTCTTGTGCTCGAATATTCACCCTAGTAGGAGAGCTTTTAGGAAAGTAACAAACAAGATGTTCATTACATTTCGTGGTTAGATTTTGTAAAGTAGCTTCATCACACATAGTGGAGACATCAAGAGAAGGATAACTATGAGTTTCATGGTTACCACTGATTATAATTTTTTGTTCAAGTAGGTCTTCCCAAATGGTAGGGGCATTAGGAAAGGGATGCATATGATTCTCATGAGTCTCAATAAGGATATCTTCTAACACCAAACTATCTTCTTCGTGTCTAGAAGAGATGTTAGGAGAAGGAAAGGTTTGATTATAATGAGTATCTATAATTACATCCCCATGTCCTATAATGTCTTCCCAAGTAGGTGAGGTAGGATTGTCATAGATTTAAATTATTTTATCTCTTAATATCAAAATATAATCCATACAAATGTGTTTGTCATGATTGTTCATGATTGTATCCTTATTAACTAAAGCATTCTCACAAGTAGGGGAGGTGTTGGGGGATGAATAGAGATTAGGTAAAGTAGTGGACATAATCTCGGCTTCATGTATCATAATTTATTTCCGAGGGGGAGGAGTATGAAGACAAACAAGACTTTCATGATTCTCAATTATTGTGTTCTCTATCACCAAGATACCTTCGTCACTAATAGGAGAGGTATCAAGAGAAGCCTAATTATGATTTTCATGATTCTCAATGCTTGCATCCTCTTGTGTCAAAGCTTTAGTGGATGATCTAGGAAAGATGAAGTCATGGCTTAATCTAACAAGTCCAAGTCATCTCTACTAAAGGGTTTAAATGATATTATTTCACTAAAGCTGACCATTTTTTGTTTGTTTATTTTGATGTTTTTAGTTTTTAGTTTTCATTTTCTAATTAATGTTGAATCTAATCTAATCTAATTAAACTATGAACTAATGTTGAAAATGAAAAGTGCAAGAATCCAATACAATCCCAAATTTTAATGAATGTAAATTATGCCACTTCTAATGATTTGAATGTAACATAAAGTAAGCATACTGAAACATAAATATTCTAACAACAAATAGAAGCCTAAAAATAGGGTTTTAAATTCTAGAAAATACAGTGCAAAATTTGCACTGGGATTGATTCACCCAAGGTGGCGAATGAGTCCCAATGGGGATTTTTTTCAGTTTTTTTAGAGAATTTCAATTGATTTTTATGATTTTTATGATTTTTATGTTGTATGATCTGTATCCTAAGTGCAAATACACATTTTGCTTCATTTTCAATTAAATGAGATGCAAAAATGCAAGCTATATAAACTTACACTAATGCAAAATTTGAAACCCTAAAATGCCAATTAAGTAATGAAAACTATAGTACAATGCTAATACAAGAAAGATATAGGATGATAATGCACTCCAAATCAGAATTATGATGTTCTAAATGCAGGTTCACCAAAATGAAAGGTGGAAAATTGTGCACTTTTCTAGGGTTTAGGACCTAGAATGACAATCTTCCTTACTTTCATTGAAGGATGACACTAGAGATCTTAATGAAAAGGAAAAAGAGATCTTCCAATAGCGCTATCCTAGGGGATACATTTAAACTAATGAGGGGTTTCACCACCAAGTTAGGGCTTGGAAAAACAAAGGAAATGCAAGATCTAATGACAAAACCTAGTGATGCATGAAACTTGAATGAATGACCTAAAAATGCATATAAATCAGAACATAAAGTTGTAAAATAAAAAGTGTGCACTTGGTAACTTGTAGAGGCTTGAATGAAGACTGGAAATTCCACAAATCCTAAAATTTTGGCCTACTAGGACTCATTCACCGATCTAGGAGAATCAATCCCAGATCAGGGTTTCTGCACAAGAACGGGTTTCTACAAAAAAGGGTATCTGAAATTGTAAAAATCTCAAAATTGACCTAAACTGGGACTTATTTTCCAATCTGGGTGAATGAGTCTAGTTAGGGTTTTTTGGAGCTTTAAAATTTGAATCTTGTCTTCAAAGTTTTCTCTTTTTGTTCCTCTTAGTTTCTAGATCTAAAGCTCTGATTTTGGGGTTGTAGGTGAAAGTGGAGATTACAACCTTGCAAGTGGGGTGACAACTCTAACAACTTCTCCAAGCTTGTAACCTAATATTCAATGATCCTTCATGTTCCAAGACACCTAGATATTCAATCCCACATGTAAAGAGGAGATAAACTTGTTTATTTTTAGTGAATAGGGGTTTGCCTTGGTCAAACCTCGTTTAGATAATTAAACCAAATGATGAAATAATGAAACAAGGGAATGAAACATGAACAATGATACCTTGAATGATGCCTTATAGATGATGAATTTTAAATCTACAACTCAACATGAAATGGCCATGAAGGATGTAGATCTTGATCTTGACAATAGGTATAGAAAATTGCTTGATCTTGAATCTTCAATGCCACATCACAACACTATCTAAATAATGTTGGGTGAAAATAATGTAATCCCTTTAACAGATTACAAAACTTGCTTTAAGCCATAGTTATGTGAGATACAATCTCTCCTCTCAGAAAGGGGAGGCACCCATCTTACTGCTTATTGAAACTAAGTAAAACTAATTAAGTATTCACAGTGATGTACACTACGATTAAGAGATCGGGGTGTGTTACATTCATAATTATCTATTTTTTCAAAGAATGTGTTTTAAAATGCTTCATGGTTTTGAGTTCCTAATTCAATATAAATTAAAACTAAAAATAGAGCAGTAATTCTGATATTCTTATCTTGTCAAAGCAAAGACCAAGAATACCTGCATAATAATGATAAATGATAAAACAAGAAAACTCACGAAGGCACAAAGTCATTTCATAGATTTCACCAATGAATCCTTTGAGATATATAATTGGTGTTGTATTAGAAGCACAAAGTCTTATAGATACTCCATGATAGATCCATGAACAACATGAACAAATACAAGCACAAAGTCTTGTAGAGATTTCACCAACGACATTCAATCAATATAATAAATTCAAATAAAAGAGTGCAACTCAAAGTTTAAATGAATTTACTCAAAGCCCTATAGATCTCAATCACTAATCACTACCAATTCTATCAAATCCAAAAGATAATCGATTCCAACACAAATTTTTGCCTGCAACTCACTTCTTTATTGATCAAATTCAGATTCACAAAATTGAATACAAAGTTTCAATGTTCGCTTCACAATTGGGCAACACTTCATTACAAAAGATAAAAGATAAAAGATTACAATAGGATCCTCTCATATTTATAGATGGGAGAGGAGAGAAAAATTAGGAAAATCAGAAGAGTGAATCTAGGAGCAAATCTAGGAAAATTTGACCTAACTAATTGACTTATTCCAAAAATGTCATCCACATATCTAGGAAAACATCTTTGTTTTTACATGTAATTACATTTCTCAAAAGGACATATAAGATGTCGAAAACTATTTACAAAACACGTAAATGAAAGCAAAAACTATCTAACACTAGAGATGAAAAGAAGTCTTCATGTTTTCTTGCATTGGGCACAAAATTCTTCATATCTCTTCTTTGTCTCAAGGACAAATGCCTCATCTGGACCAACAGTGTAATCCACTATGGTGTGAACTTTTGTGATTTATCTTTTGCAAGATGAGTGAAGCTTCTTGCATATATCAAGATCTGTCTTGAGATTATCAAGAGAAAGTTGTAAGTCACAAATTGCATGCATGGAGGTCTTTGAAATTTTTGCATCCTCTACTTGCTTCATGACAACTTCCTTGTAGATCCGTGAAATTTCACTGGTTAGGAGGAAAAAATGGTTTTCATCAAGGAGCTTACCTGGTAAATCCTTAATTTCATTTTTTAGGATAACATGATGTCCTTCAACATCTTCTTGTACTTGGTGTATATCTTTGATAAGAGACGTGATCACTTGAATGTGATGCTTGAGGGATTCTCTTACCTCCATATATTTCTCTTTGTTGGGAATTACCCCAACTTCCACCTACTTACTCAACTTTGCCTCTTTCATTTGTGACCAAAATGAGAGGCATTTGTCCATTTATTTTTTCTCTTGGGAAACTATGCTTTCTTCTTTATCGAGCTCTAATTTTAGCTTGGCTATCTAAGTGGCCTTCTCATCCGTACCAGTTATAACCTATGAACCATGTTCTATAATTTCATCAATGAAATCATACAACACCTTACCCTTGGAGACAAACTTCTTCACCTTTTGTGCTGCTGGATCATCAACACTTACCATAGTTAAAGTTTGTACATTTCTTGAAGAGCTTGCTAGTTTCCTCAAAACAATTGCATAACACTCAACCTTCTCCTTGTACACATCTCAGGCATGTTCCATCTTGTCAAGCCTTCCTACTAATGCATCTGCCTTTGCACTTTAATTTGTCACTTTTCTAAGTTGGAATCTCATTACTGTGTAGTCCTCCATATTAAAATCACCTTCTTCTTGTGGGGATAGACCAATCTCTAGAAACTTATGACCAATTTTGTCAACACGAAGCCTTGAATGAAATTTTTCCTTTTTCTTCCCCTTGGCTTTTGGAGGGGCTATCTCTTCAAGATCAAGCTCTTCTAGAGAGATCATTTGTTTCTTTCGCTTTGATACTTGAGAGACCAGCCAAGGAGGAAGGGAGGAAGTATATGCTTCTTGACTTACTATCAACTCTTGTGTTGGAGCCACTTCTATAGAAATGATTGGTATGGTAACAATCGGGCTAGTATATGTCATGATTGCTCTAGTAGAATGCATACCAAGTTGACTCTGCAAAGACTCATTCATAAATCTATCGAATTCAACTTCAGATGAAACATGAAAAGATGGATGATGGAAAGCGTGACAAGACATCAACAATTTGTGTGTTTGAAACTGTAGGAGGAGTGGCAAGCATGGTTGATGTTGTAGGGGGAAGAGAAACGTCCACTGCAAGTGTGCTAAATGTGGGAGGAGGTGAAGTAGGGAGAGAAGGTGGAAGAGTGTTAGGATTGGGAGGTGTATGAGGAACATTTGAGGTAACAGGTGATGATGTTCGGGGAAGATCTTCGACAATATTTTGATGTGGAGATATAGATTTTTCATTGTCATGCCCATGTTCTTTCTAATTACCTTCCTTTTATCCTTCATCTTTTTCAAACTCCTCTTCTTCTGCATACTCTTCTTCTTCTGCAAACTCTTCTCCTTCGGCTGAATCTTCTCCAGAACTTTGTTCCTCAGAAGCAAGCTATTTTCCTGCTACATGTGTAGGTTCATATTCTATTGCCTCCCGTTCTTCAACAATCTGTGTAACTTTCTTACCAATGGTGAACTTGATTCTAGGACCTTTCTTGGAAGAAGGAGTAGCTTCTTATTTATTCTTTGCATGTAGTTCTAGTCGTTGACTGGTTTCTTCTCCTAATGCTTCTCCTTCTGATTCGGTCTTGAAAGATTTTATATGGAAATCATGTTTATGCAACCATTCTATTGTGTTGTGAAAGATGGGAGAAAGCCTTTACCTGATAGAGATACTTTCCTTTTTAGACCATTGAATCAGAGGTAAGGACCTCTTAGCAATCTCATCTTCTACATAAGAAGAGTTTAGGATGTCACTAGGATCTTGGAATTCCTCTGGTAGATCAGCTACACCCAGCTCTTTGATTTTCTCTACTGTTAACCTGCACAAGTCTATTTTGTGGATGTATTCTTCATCCCTACAATCCACCCATATGTCTTCAAAGCGGTAGACATGTCGATGATATTTCTTCAATTTCCTCTTCACATCTTGGTAGTCAAAGTCAAATCTATATTTGTATATTCTGATAGTTATGACTTTCATTTTTGCATAAACTAACTTTTCCTTTTGTACACTGTGAATAGTATACATGCCAATTGTTAGTGGAAACTTGAAACCAGGTTTGTGAATTCTCATGCATTCCTTATGGACTAAGATCAGTTGTATGTAGAGCTCCATGAGTATCCACTTATTTGAGGGATATTTGGGCAACATGTATAGGCACCCAATGTATCAACCCACTCTCATATAGGTGAAAGTCTGAAATTACAAAAAGATACACCCAACTTTACTAACCACTTTTTATGCCTCACCTAACACTCTTATTTTTGAGAGTTGGATAAAAAATGAACAACAAGGGTGCAAAGAAGGCATCTATGAACCTCTTGAAATGATGAATACTTTCTCTTAATTTCAACTGATAAAAGTACTCATATAGAGGTACAAAATGTTTGTTTCCCTTTGTAGACAACCCCGAAAATTACCTCATTACTACGACATCGTACACCAAATAAGAAGTCATGTAGAACTTTAGAGTGGTTGCAACATTTATTGCCTGCTCATGAATTTCATCACTAATCTGAGTTCCCCAATCAATATGATCTTTCTTTCTCTTGATGAGCCAGATATATTCATACATCCATTCCTAAAAATGGGATGACTCGGGCAATCCTTTAACCCTGCGCAGGAGAGTAATCATATCCATAACATCTTCTTTGAAATCACTCCTTGGAAGCCCCTTTGGCCATCTTGAGATAGTAGGCCTAGGTGTTTTCAACCATTGGTTGTTAATCAAATTTTTGGCCTTAGTTGGATCTTGATCATAAACCTCATATGCCTATTGCATTAAGATCTTTGTATATTGTTCCATGTGAGGAACCCATAAAACAATATCAAAGAATTCAAGATCTAGTCTCATCGTAACTTGCCTTGAGGAATCTATTACACTTCTGCAATTTGTAATGTAGTGAGATGGAACCTAGAGAAAAAACTCTGTATTATGAGTAGAAGTTGGGAATGTGGATACTAGGTGCAAATTGCAATGGACGATAGCTCTCAAGCTATCTTCTAAGGGATTTTTCTCAATTCTTTCCACAAAATCTTCAAGGTATTGATGACCAATTTTAGTGTCTTTAATTTCATCCACCTTCGAGATTACCACGGTAGGCAGAAAGACACCCTGATATTTGTATTTCATTTTCCCTTCTATCTTAGAAGATGACAAAGGATTCTCTGTTGTCATCTAGAAACAATAGGATCAAGGGATATCACCTTCTTGGATCACCTAACGAGATCTTGAGAGGGACTAGAAGAATAGTGAATCAACATATGTTAGGAGAAAATGTAGTGTTGGTAAGCGTGAAGCGAGTGAGCAAGTTGGAACAATTACAAATGAGCTATTTTGCATGGAAAATGGAGCATTAGTGAAGAAACATGGTTCAGAGCATATTCAGAGTGATTTTAAAGTGTTAGAAGAAAAAACTACCTTTTGTGTAGGAGCGCTGAAAATCAATGCTCCTACATCTTGAGATAGCAATTGGCATGTAGAGGCACTAAAAATCAGTGCTCCTAAATATCTTTGGTACTTAGGAATTTTGATGTGTAAGAGAACTAAAAATTAGTACTAGTGCATTTGGGGAAGACATTTTCTTATGCTCGGGCACTGAATTTTAGCTCTCAAGCATATTCTTTCTTTTTTTGGTTGAAGTGTACAAGCATGGAAAACCATTGTTTCAACATTTTGGGATAGTGGTACTTCATGTAGGAGCGGTGATTTTCACCACTCCTAAATGGTAAGAGTTGGTGAAATCCTTGAAATAAAATGTGAAGGTACTAAATATTAGTGCTTTAACATCTAATATAAGTCTAGTTTAGTCCATGTGCGAGCGGTGAAAATCACTTCTCCTACAAGTGGAGTGAAACTCAAAATATGTGCGAGCGGTGAAAATCACTTCTCCTACAAGTGGAGTGAAACTCAAAATATGTGCAAGTAGTGATTAATCCCGCTATTACACAGAGATCGACGACTCAAAAAACTTCCACCGAATAAGCATCAGAAGAAAAAATTAAAGAAAAATAAAACACCCAAAAAGGTAAGACATTCGACTGAAAGTAAGGGGATAGCATCGAACAAGGATGTGGATACCATGGCGAGAGAGACCTAGGAAAAATGAAAAATCCAAACAAAACAGGGAGATGAAAATCAAATGGAAGGGTGCAAAGACAAAATTAGAGACAATGAAATAATAATAGGAAAGAAATCAAGGAGAATGTCAGAGAAAGAATGAAAAGTATAAACCCAAAAAAGTACCTGATAAAATACAAAATCCTAGCTGAAATGCTTGGAGGACAACCAACAATTGGATGGAAAGAGAAAGGTGAAGTAAAATGAAAAAGATTAGCTCAAAAATACCTTAACAAGATATTAAGAGGAGATCATTAATGCTACTCAAGTTGTGTTAATTATGGCACACACAATGGCGAAAAAGATGCATGAGTGGTGAAAATCACCACTTGTGCATAAACTAACTTGAGGAACCAAAAGTGCACAAGTGGTGATTTTCACCACTCGTGCATTTTTGACAGAGTGACCAAAGTGTAGGAGTGCTGATTTTCAGTGTTCTGACACTTGGAGTTTGGAAATTTACAAGGCTCATGTAGGAGCAATGATTTTCATTGCTCCAACATGAACCACAATTTTGACTAACTCTCAAAGGTTGAGAGTTAACGAAGATACTCATTTCTAAGTTCTTTGAAAGATGGACAAGAGAACAATAAAATGGACTATTTGAGGTTTTGGACCATGCATCAAGGTGATTTGAAAATTTCCTCATTTTGCACATTTGAAATAAATGAAACTACGAAATGGACAAGTTTCGTAGGGGGTTATCCCGTGAATCTAGCGTAGCTAAATTTGAGGATAAAAGCTAGCTCCATCTGGGGAGCTTCCTTCAATCATTCTTAGAAACGATTGGAGGGAGAAGAACTCTAGAATTAAGTGCCTTTATCCATCCATTGGGCATAGAGTTAGGCGACGAAAAGAAAAAGACTCAAAAACAAAAAGACACAAAGACTGTAATTAAAATATTTACATTGGAATGCATGTCACCTTACCTTGTAAAGTGTTTGAGATTTTTCCAATTGTGAGGAAGAGAAAATGGTGTTCCATCCTCATATGCCACCAGGGAACTTCTTTCACCATGCAGCCGATGAAATTTGAATGGTCTAGTCCACAATGAATCAATATTCTTGTGCATACCTTTTGGTTCTCTTCGCTTGTCCCATAAGGGAATGAGATCACCAATTTGAAAATCACGAGACTTGGCCTTCTTGTCAAAAATATTCTTGACTTATTCCTGATGCTCTATGATATGGTTAGCCATCCTAACTCATTTCTCTTCCAATTCAAAGAGATACATTATCCGCTTGTCGACTAAATTATCAAAAGTCTCATCCTCAATGGATTTAGCCAATTTGAGGGCTAGAAGTTCTAAGGTTATGGTAATTTTTGCATTCAACCCATACAAGAGTTGGAAAGGAGACATACCAATCACCCAATTTGGAGTTATTTTGTCTACCCACAATACATCATACAAAGATTTATGCCACAAACGTTGATTCTCATCCACAAGCTTGTGGATTATAATCACCAAATTTTTATTGCTTGATTTGGCCTAGCCATTACCTTGTGGGTAATAGTCAGATGAATGAGACAAAGTTATGCCATGTTCAAAATAGAACTCAGTTATCTCACTTGAAAAGAAGGTAGAAGCATTGTCACCAATAATTTTGTTCGGCACACCGTACCTAGAAATGATATTTTCTTTTAAGAAACTACATACCACTTCAAAAGTAGCATGCTTAGCCAGAATTGCATCTACCCACTTGTTGAATTATTCAGTTGTAGTTGGGATGTAGGTGTATCCCACACTTGAAGGTGGATTTACTACACCGATGCAATCAATTCCCCGCTGCTGAAAGGGCTCTTCAATAATAATTGGTTTTACAAGAAAAGCTGCCAACTTTGGCTTACCTACGAACTGTTGACATAGTTCACATTTACACACCCAAGAGTACGCATCCTAGAAGAGTGTAGGCTAGTAGTATTTTTCTCTTAGGATCTTGTGAGTGGTAACTAGCACTAAAAGGTGTCCTCCATATGCTAAGTCATGATATGACTTCAACAATATTTCTTGTTGTGCTTTATCAACACAATCTAAGAAAGTTCTATCCAATGCACGTTTGTACAAATCATTATCCCATAAGACAAATTTTGTTGACTTTAGTTTGATGGTCCTTTTCTTCTTTGGATTCAAATGATCAGGGCATTCCCCATAAGTCAGAAAATGGGAAATGCTGGAATACCACTCATCAGTTGTACAAATGAATAACACCATTGGAAGTTCACTTGGATCCGACTTCTCAGTATCTGAAACTTCTCCATCTGGATCATTTTTAGAAATGAGTTGACACAAACCTCTCCCACGTATCATCTTGGTAGGCTTGATTTCCAAGTCATATTCTTGAATCTTGGCAATCCAATCGCCTCTTTTTGTTCCAAACTCCTATTGTGTCAGGATAGACTTAACGGTTGAATCTGGAACCAAGACCTTAACATGGCTATTAAGAATGTAGAACCATAAATTTTTAATAGCCTTGACCACAATAAAAGCATTTTTTTCCTTTTTGGAATGTTTTAATTCATAATTATTTAGAGGGAAGCTCAAGAATACAATAGGGGATTCAAAACCCTCATTGTTTTCCTCTACCAAAATTGTTGAAAGTGTATGCTCAGAAGCATAGCTATACATGATGATTTCCTTCGTGTAGCCTGGGAAGAATAACACTAGCACATGAGAAATATCCTCTTTGATATCATCAAACACAACTTTTCCTTCTAACATCCAATGAAAAGTGGTAGTACCTTTCATCATATTAACAATATGATGAGTCTTTTCTACAAATTCTAGAAGGAATCTTCGTAGAAAATTTAATTTTCCAAAGAAGGAATGGACAAAATTCTTCCTTGATGGAAGAGTGAGTGATTTGATATTTTTAACTCTTTCAGAGTCAATCTTGATACCTTTTGTAGACACCATGTGACCAAGAAGCTTAGCTTTCGTAAACCCAAAAGTTGACTTCTTGGGATTCAAGGAAATGCCATGTTGTCGAAACCTCTCCAATATTTTCCTTAGATGATAAAAATGTTCATGGTGTTTCTTAGAAAAAACCGTAAGATCATCAAGATATACTACAATGAACTTACCTAGCACATCACGAAAATCCAGGTCCATAGCACATTGGAATGTGGCACCAACATTTATGAGACCAAAAGGCATCCTATGATATGCAAAGGTACCCCATGGTGTTGTAAAGGTCATCTTGTGCTGATCACTTGAATTGACTTTGATATGGTTGTAACCAAAAAAACCATGTAGCATGGAGAGAAATTTAGATCCTGTCACATTTTGAAGAACCTGATCCATCATTGGGAGAGGATAATTATCTTTGAGCGACACTTGATTCAGATTTTGAAAATCCACATAGATACAGATCTCACCATTCTTCATACGAATGGGAAAAATATTCGTTATCCATGTTGAATGGTGGATAGTGAATATAATTTGGGCGTTCAACATATTTTGAACCTTTGCAAGGATTGTTCCTGAAATCTTGGGTTATATTGCCTTTGCTTTTGTTTATAAGGAAATGCTCCAATCTTAAGCGGAATGTCATGCTGCATCTCTTTTGGTCAGAAAGATTTTAAATCCTCATATGAATATGCTAATACATCCATATATTCTTGTAACAACTTAGCAAACTACTTTCTTTCTTCAATTGTGCAACATTTACCAATGTTTACCATCTTAGGATCCGCTTCGATTCCTAAGTTAATCTTTTCAACTTCATTATTTGAATAAGAGTTTGAGATTTGTTTCTTGACATAGCGATCATGCTTATCAAAAAAATTCTCAAGGGATACCAACCCTTTAGGAATTTTATTTCCTTTGAGTTGTAAGAACTCTTTGCCCAAAACTAGATCCATATCAGAAATAGATTCTCGATGTGGAGAATTACTTCCTTCAAAGTACAACTCATCAAAGTTTTCTGAATTTTCCAAAAAGGAAACAATTTGATTATTGTCATTGAAGATCTACCAGTTTTTTGAATTGTCAGGAACACCTAGGCAGAAAACCAACTCAATGGTGTAGGTGGAACCATGAAAGTCTTTATGTGGTATCAAAAGTGTGGCTGAGACTGCTAAAGAATCAGCTTTGTTTCCCTTGGAACTATAGATATATCAAAAGAATCAAATTCTTTGATGCAATCCCAAACAAGATTGCGATAATGGTGAAGTCTTTCATTCTTTTTCTGATACAAATTCCTTACCTGAAAAACTATCAACTTGGTATCACCTTGTGCATGAATATTTTTGATACCTTTCTTGTGTGCAACATGCATTCCTAATAACAGAGCTTCATATTCAATAGTGTTATTAGTGTTTTCAAACTGTAATTTGAAAGAGAAAGGGAAAATTTTCCCTTTGGGGGAAATGAAAACCATTCCTGCTCTAGAACCGATGGAAGAGAAACTGCCATCAAACTCGAGTAACCAAACATCATTTGGATCACCAAGATTGACAGTATTAAAATATTTAACTTCATCATCTGATGAAGCTTCATGATCTGAGATAAAAAAAATCATCTGACGATGACTCATTTTTTGTAGAGAAAGAATCAACACTCTCCAACTCGTGCCTTGTTGAAGATTCACCGACTTATTTTTTTTGCAAGTAATGCATTCCAATGTCTGAAGACTCAAATAGAATTTGAGCCCTCGGATCATCAGATTGTGTCACTAAGAATTTTGACTCCCTTTCAGGAATCAATTTTTGCAATACACCTTTCATAGGTATCCTAGCTTCAAACATGTCCATGTTTAGTTCATCGCCAACATCTTTAAAGAAATTACATCCAAGGAGGATTCCATAAGATGTGGGCACGCTAGCTACTAGAACCATCATTTTGATTTTCTTTTCAAGATATGCGGAAAACACATACTGTGCATCTTTGATTTGTCCAATCAAAGGTACTTTTTTGTTTTCCATGGAAAAACAACAACTAAAAGTTTTGGTCTGATTCAATCCTAAGGCAATAGCTACCTTGGTTGGTATCACAATATCTGATGCGGTTAAATCTATAACACAGTTGCTTAACTTAAAGCCATGAACAAGTAATAAAATAAAGAATGGATCAATGCGTCCAGAGGCAACTAGAGGTGTAGAAACAAGGTTATTATATGGCATCTTGGAATTTGGAGCAGTAGGAATATCAGGAGATGAATCTTGATTTGGGGTAATTCCTTTATCCTTCACAAACTTGACATGCCTATCAAATTGGTTGGGATTGGCCTTGAGGTATTCAACTTCTAACATTTGGATCTTGGTTTTCTTGGCATGATCAATAATGTTGAAAGCTTGGAAATAATTTTGTAAAGTGGATGTAGTAACTTCTGCAATAGGCTTAACAAAAGGTACACTAGTCTTAAGAACCAGAGGATTGGCTTTTGTAACAACAAGAATGGTTGGGGGAGGACAGGGGACGCTTACTTGTTTGTTTGCTTTATTTTTTGGTTGTCAAGGCAAGGGGGATCCTCTTTTTGCAATGGTAACTAGCAGCTTATCCTTTTTTGGTGGATTAGCAGCTTGAGGCTGATCAAGTTGGTTTTTTTGTTGTTGTGTAAAGACAACATATGCATCTATCACTAATTCATCATCCACAGATTCATTTTTCATTTTCAAATAGCCAATATTGGAGTCATTAGATGATTCCATTTCTTCATCTTGAAAGAGATCAACATTTTCTTCCATGGGATAATCTAGATGTGCACATTCGTCTTGTTCAGCCTCATAGTATCCTGCGACAATGTTAGTAGGTGGAGCTTCAAGTGCGAGTCTCCCTTGTGGTGTTAGAAGATGGTTTTGATTTCTATTTCTAGAATAGTTAGGAAAATTCCTCCTTGAAACATCCTTATAAGTGTTGTTTTTGGAAACTTTCTTTTTCAAAGACAAAATTTTGTTTGCCAACCTTTGGACTATGGGATCAACAAAACAAGAGTTAGCACTAGATGCATTAGCATTAGAAGCATAAGATCCTAATGCTTGCACCTTCTTGTTGTTGGTATTCATCCTCATTTCTTCAGCAAGGATCATGTCATCTTCGAGGCTTGTAGCCAATTGTTGAGTTGCTTCAATGTTGGAGAGAACTTCCCTATGTAAGAAAAAACTTACCTTGGGGAGCTACATGTTGATGAAGAAACATTTTAAGTTATGATTCATCTGTCTTGCCACCCTTGGGATCCTCATCGCCAGCTTGTTGAACTTAGCCACGAACAAACACATGGGTTCATGAGCCTCTTTCCGCATGGTCGTAAGTTGTGCTAGCAATGCATGCACATCTTCACCCGGTTTGAACCTTTCTTCAAAATTAGTGTGAAGAGTGTTCTAATTAGTGACCGAAGCAGTTGGAAGGGTATAAAACCATTCAACATCAAATCCTTGTAGAGATTCAATGAAAATTCTCATGGCTACATCTTCATGTTCCACACTAAGAACACCATAGATGATGTAAAAGGCATCAGTGTGTTCATCGAGATGTTGTTTTTCGTCACCTAGAAACTTTGGATTATGCTTTCTCAAGACATGTGGAAGTTCATGTAGAGGCATGGCCAAACGGAGGGGACCAAAAGCATCTCCCCAAGTCCCTATAGGTGGTGCATCCATGATAGGTTGCACAATAGGTACCTACATTGGAACTCTATGGAGGACATAGGATTCACTCAGAAGAGGAGATATTAGCCTTCATGGAGGATAACTTATGGTGTGTTTCAATGGTGACCTTACTCATGGAGGATTAGGTGGAGTATTATGTTGCAACAAGTCTTCAAAAAGTGGATCCACTACTCCTTGATCCCTCAAGCTTCATGCATAACTTCTAACCACCAAAATGTGAATGGAAACAAGAGAGATATTAAAAATATCAATACACAAGATCACAATAAGATATTGGAAAACTTATTCACTTCAATTAAAGCGTGAAGCTTTGATTGCGTGTGTCGCTCCCTAGTGGAGTCACCAAAAAATTGTTGGGTGAAAATTATGTAATCCCTTTAATTTATAAAACTTTCTTTCATCCACAACTATATGAGATACAATCTCTCCTCTCAGAAAGGGGAGGTTCCCTTCTCACTGTTTATTGAAACTAAGTAAAACTAATTAAGTATTCACAATGATGTACACTATGATTAAGAGATGGGGGTGTGTTACATTCATAATTCTCTCTTGTTTAAGAGAATATGTTTTACAATGCTTCACGGTTTTGAGTTCCTTATTCAATATAACTTCAAAATAAAAACAAAGCAGTAATTCTAATATTCTTATTTGTCAAAGCAAAGACCTAGAATAACAGCATAATAATGATAAATGATAAAACAAGAAAACTCATGAAGGCACAAATTCATTTCATAGATTTCACCAATGAATGCTTTGAGATATATAACCAGTGTTGTATTAGAAGCATAAAGTATTCTAGATACTCCATGATATATCAATGAATAGCATGAACAAATACAAGCACAAAGTCTTGTAGAGAGTTCACCAACGACATTCAATCAATATCTCAAATTCGAATAAAAGAGTGCAACTCAAAGTTTACATGGATTTACTCAAATCCCTTTAGATCTCAATCACTAATCACTACCAATTCGATCAAATCCAAAAGATAATCGATTCCAACACAAAGTTTTGCATTCAACTCACTTCCTTATTGATCAAATTTAGATTCATAAATTTGAACACAAAGTTTCAATGTTCACTTCACAAATGGGCAACACTTCGTTGCAAAATATAAAAGATAAAATATTACAATAGGATCCTCTCATATTTATAGATGAGAAAGGAGAGTAAAATTATGAAAATCAGAAGAGCGAATCTAGGAAAATTTGACCTAACTAATTGACTTATTCCAAAAATGCCATCCACCTTTATAGAAAAACATCTATGTTTTACATGTAATTACATTTCTCAAAAGGACATATAAGATGTCGAGAACTATTTACAAAATGTGTAAATGAAAGCAAAAAATATCTAACACTGGAGATGAAAAGAATTATTCATGGTTCCTTGCATTGGGTACATAAGCCTTCATATCTCTTCTTTGTCTCCAGGGAAAATGCCTCATCTGGACCAACAGTGTAATCCACTATGGTGTGAACTCTGGTGATTGATCTTTAGGCAGATGAGTGAAGCTTCTTGCATCTATCAAGATGCGTCTTAAGATTATCAAGAGAAATTTGTAAGCCACAAATTGCATGCATGAAGGTCTTTGAAAATTTGGCATCCTCTGACGACTTCCTTGTAGACCGGTAAAATTTCACTGGCCGAGAGAAAAATATGGTTTTCATCAAGGAGCTTACCTAGTAACTCCTTAAATTCATTTTCTAGTATAACACAATATCCTTCGACATCTTCTTGTACTTGGTGGATATATTTGATAAGAGACCTGATCACTTGAATGTGGTGCTTGAGGGTTTCTCTTACCTCCACATATTTCTCTTTGTTGGGAATTACCCCAACTTCCACTAGCTTAGTCATCTTTTCCTCTTTCATTTGTGACCAAGATGAGAGGCATTTTTTTTTTCTCTTGGGAAAGTATGCTTTCTTCTTTATCAAGCTTTGATTTTAGCTTGGCTATCTGAGTGGCCTTCTCATCCATAATAGTTATAACCTATGAACCATGCTCTATCATTTCATCAATGAAATCATCCAACGCCTCACCCTTGGAGGAAAAATTCTCAACCTTTTGTACTGTTGGCTCATCAACACTTATCATAGTCAAAGGTTGTACATTTCTTGAAAAGCCTGCTAGTTTCCTCAAAATAGCTGCATAATGCTTGACCTTCTCCTTGTACAAATATCGGGCATGTTCCATCTTGTCAAGCCTTCCTACTAATGCATCTAGGACCACCTATGCATCTACCTTTTCACTTTCATTTGTCACTTTTTTGAGTTGTATTATCATGATTGTGTAGTCCTCCAGGTTAACATCACCTTCTTCTTGCAAGGGTTGACCAATCTCTACAAACTTATGACCAGTTTTGACAACATGAAGCCTTGAATTAACTTTTTCCTTTTTTGTCCCCTTGGATTTTGGAGGGGCTATCTCTTCAAGATCAATCTCTTCTGGAGAGTTCATTTGTTTCTTTCGCTTCGATACTTGAGAGAGAATCCAAGGAGGAAGGGAGGAAGTATACGCTTCTTGACTTATTGTCAAATCTTGTGTCATAGCTACTTCTATAAAAATGACTGGTATAGTAACAATCAGGCTAGTATCTATCATGATTTCTCCAGTAGACTGCATACCAAGTTGACTCTGCAAAGAATCATTCAGAAATTTGTCGAATTCAACATCAGATGAAACATCAAATGATGGAGATGACAAAATTTGGATGGATGAAGGAGATCTTGATAAGACATCAATAGTTTGTGTGTTTGAAACTATAGGAGGAGTGGCAAGCATGGTTGATGTTGTAGGGGGAAGAGAAACGTCCACTGCAAGTGTGCTAAATGTGGGAGGTGGAGGAGTGTTAGGATTGGGAGGTGTATGAGGAACATTTGAGGTAATGGGTGATGATGTTCAGGGAAGATCTTCGAAAACATTTTCATGTGGAGATAGATATTGTTGATCATCATGCCCAGGTTCTTCCTCATTACCTTCCTTTTCTCCTTCATCTTTTTCAAAATCCTCTTCTTTTGTAAACTCTTCTTCTTCTGTTGAATTTTCTCCTTTTGTTGGCTCTTCTCCTTCAGATTATTCGCTTTCATTTTCTTCTTCTTCTTCAAAATTTTTTTCCTCAAAGGCAAGTTATTTTCTTGTTGCATGTGTAGGTTCATATTTTGTTGCCTCCTATTGTTCAGCAATCTGTAACTTTCTTACCAATGGTGAAATTAATTCAGCAATCTGTAACTTTCTTACCAATGGTGAAATTAATTCTAGGAACTTTTTGGGAAGGAGTAGCTACTTGTTTATTCTTTGCATGGAGTTATGGCTGTTGACTGGTTTATGCTCCTAATGCTTCTCCTTTTGATTCGGTCTTGAAAGCTTTCATATGGAAACCATGTTTATGCAACCATTTTGTTGTGTTGTGCAAGATGGGAGCAAGCCTTTTCATGATAGAGATACTTTCCTTTTTAGATGATTCAATTAGAGGTAAGGACCTCTTAGCAATCTCATCTTCTTCATAAGAAAATTTTAGGATGTATCCAGGATCTTGTAAATCCTTTGGTAGATCACTTGTTGGCCCATAGTTGTCGTTGCACCAAAATATCAACCTATTAATGCCCAATACAACTGCCAGAGTTAACGGATCCATGGGAGGCGGTTAGTCCATGTCATGAATCCTGAGGGGAGCATTGACCATCTTCCAAAAAACTCCCCCTCAGCATTACTTGAGGGGATTCAAACCCTGCACCTTTGGCTCTGATACCACTAGTTGGCCCACTGTTGTCGTTGCACCAAAATATCAACCTATTAATGTCTGATACAACTGCCAGAGTTAACTGATCCACAAGAGGTGATTAGTCTATGTCATGAATCCCAAGGGGAGAGCTGACCATCTTCCAACAATCAACTACACCCAACTCTCTGATTGTATCTATTGTTAGCCTAAAAAATTCCATTTTGCGGATGTCTTCTTCATCCCTGCAATTCACCCATATGTCCTCAAAATGATAAACATGTTAGTGATCTTTCTTCGATTTCCTCTTCACATCTCAGTAGTCAAAGTTAAATCTATATTTGTATGTTTTGATAGTTATGAATTTCATTTATGCATAGACTGACT
The DNA here is from genome assembly GCA_007115665.2 of Sequoiadendron giganteum. NCBI lineage: Eukaryota > Viridiplantae > Streptophyta > Pinopsida > Cupressales > Cupressaceae > Sequoiadendron > Sequoiadendron giganteum. Next base: position 427,923,353 of record CM021104.1, read on the forward strand.
TTTCCTTGTGTACATTGTGAACAGTATACCTCCCAATTGTTAGTGGAAACTTGAAACCAAGTTTGTGACTTCTCATGCATTTCTTAGGGACTGAGATCATTTTTTTGCAAAGCGCCATGAGTATCCACTTATCTGAGGAATATCTAGGCAACATGTATGGGAACCCAGTGTAGCAACCCACTCTCATATAGGTGAAATTTGGAAATTTCAAAAAGATACACCCAAATTTACTAACCACTTTTTATGCCTCATCCAACACTCTCTTCTTTTTGAGAGCTGGATCAAAACTTAAAAACAAGGGTGCAAATAAGGCAATTGTGACCCTCCTAAAATGATGAAGACTTTCTCTTAATTTTAACTGATAAAAGTACTCATATACAGGTATTAAATGTTTGTTTCCCTTTGTAGACAACCTCGAAAATTGCCTCATTACTGTGGCAGCATACACCAAATAAGAAGTCATGTATAACTTCAGAGTGGTTGGCACATTTATTAGCTACTCATGAATTTCATCACTGATCTGAGTCCCCTAATCAATATGAGAATTATTTCTCTTGATGATCTGGATATATTCATACACCCATTCCTAAAAATGGGATGACTCAGGAAATCCTTTAACCCTGCTCAAGAGAGTAATCATATCCTTGAAATCTTCTTTGAAATCACTCCTAGGAAGCCCCTTTGGCTATCTTGAGATAGTAGGCCTACGTGTTTTTGACCATTGGTTATTGTAGACATCCAAATTTGATCACTTCCATATGATCAAAATTGTCTACTTTATTCATCTATTTCATTAATAGTGATTAAATAATTTATTTAATCATTATTTCATTTTCTGCCTAAGGTTCCTAAAGTATCTAATTAAATAAATTAAATACTTTACCTTACCCCATTTTCTTCTCTAAATTAAATAAATATGACAAATTATTTGATTTATTCTTTTAACCTATTTGGATTAAAATCAATTTTTAATTCCCCTTTTCTCTCTCCTTGTCACATTCTCCATAATCCTCTTTTAATCCAGATTAAATTAATTAATCTGTGATTAGGATGTGCACTACTTAATCGAGATTAAGTGTCACATCCTCCATAATCTCCCACTTGCCTCTAATCTCTCATTAATTACCTTAATCATGTGTTTGCACAACCTTAATCAGAATCATTAGCCACATTTGACTTACCTTTTCTGGTCAACCTTCCCACTTACCATTTTTGGTATGGACTCCCTTCCCCATGTGAATTTTTAATTCACTTTTATCTTTCCAAGGTCTTCCCCATCCCCCATGCAAGATTCTAGAAGCCTTGACTTGTCACTTCACATGTGCCAAGGGCTTCTAGAACCTCGGACTTGTCACATCACCCACATGTGACAAATCTCCAGCTTTTTGGAGACACTCTCTTATCCACTAGATTCTTCCAATCATTGTGAATTTTAAATTCACTTTTATTCCTCCAAGGAATCTTCTCATCCCCCAAGATCCACCTCATCTCCACATCACTCCACCCTAGGACATCTCACCCTCCACATGTCAAGATGTGAGGGCTTGTGAGTCCTCAACTCACCATAGCCCTTCATCTTGATCTTTGTTGGATCAATCCCAACCGTTGAATTCTCTAGAGAATTCAATTTGGCCTATAAATACCCCTTCAATTCCTTCATTTTAAAGGATCAAGTCTTTTGCAAATAAACTCTTGCAAAATTTCCATTCAATCTCTCATCTATTTTAGCATCCATATTGCATCAATTCATCTTGCATCCACTTCATTTTCATTGCCATCCAAGGAGCACACAAGACTTCAACATCAAGGGCCAACCAAGGAAGCAACAACATGAAGGTATAACAGCAATTTATTCGTCTATCTTGCTTTCATATTGTTCATTTTCTTAGGCTAATCATTGAGGTGCCCTATTATCTTATTGTTTCTCTTTATTGCACTATTAGTTTTATCTAACATCTCTCACATTTAGGAAGCAACATTTTATTAGGATCACATTTCTGGCATGCCCGGTGGGACCCACATAGGGGTCTCTTTCTTTCATGTTTTTTGTTGTTTGCTTGCTTGCAGATTCAGGTCGCAGAGAGGCGAACTTGCCCTCCCGGACGCCGTAGAGGGGCGACCTTGCCCTCTGTTTCTAACTATTTTCTGCAGAGGGGCGACCTTGCCCTCTATTTTCGACTATTTTCTACAGAGGAGCAACCCTGCCCTTTTAGGCTATTTCTGACTGTTTTCTGCAGAGGGGCGACCCTGCCCTTTTAGGCTATTTCTGACTGTTTTCTGCAAAGGGGCGACCCTGCCTTTTTAGGCTACTTTTGACTGTTTTCTGCAGAGGGGCGACCTTGCCCTTTTAAGCTGTTTTTTGACTATTTTCTGCAGAGGGGCGACCTTGCCCTTTTGACTATTTTTTGCAAAGGGGCAACCTTGCCCTTTTAGGTTGTTTTCTGACTGTTTTCTGCAGAGGGGCGACCTTGCCCTTTTTGACTGTTTTCAGACTATTTTCTGCAGAGGGGTGACCTTGCCCTTTTGATTGTTTTCTGCAGAAGGGCGACCCTGCCCTTTACTGATTGACTATTTTCTGTAGAGGGGTGAATTTGCCCTTAACAACACATTCGAGAAGGTAAAAAAGGGACATTTTAGCTTCGTTTTTGTCTCTTTCTTTTGCTGTTTTGTGCTCTAACCCGCTAATCTTGTTTGGTGGTGAGTGAAGTCAAATTTGCTGCACATCACAAAGAAGGGAGAAGATAAACAACTAACAATTCCTTGCAGGACCTTCCTTTTTATTCTGATTTTTAAAAGTCTTTCCTTGCTACTTTATCTAGGTACTTAGTATAAGTAGGGGAAAGTAATATTTGTTGTTTATTGTGTCTATTTTACTTATTCTACCCTAAGGGGGCATTAGTTTGTTTTCACCTTCCTCCTTTGCACGTTGTGCAGATCCGAAGGAGGTAGTTGGAAACAATTAGTGTCATCTTCTTAACGGGACCTGCTTGGGGATTTCATCACCCCAAGGAACGATCCCAACCACGCGTACCGGCGGGGTATATAAAGGGGGGAGAGCAAAAGTTGTACCTCAATCCAGTTACGTCGTAATTGGCGGAACACCGAAGCTAGGGTGATACCTAGCTAGACGTGAAGAGTTGGTCCGAGCCTTTCAGTATCTCGTTGGGGCTCCCGACTCATGCTTGTGAGGAACTGGTGTTCACCATTGTGCCTCACGTACCGAGCGTATATCGAGGACTCCCTAGATACCTTGTTCATCCTAGAGTAAGACCTTTGCCGGCCATACCCATTAAAACGTTAATCATAGGATTGTGCTTGTTCAAAGTGTCTTTTTGTGAAGAACCAGTAAATTTTGGTAAGTCAAACTGCCATTAAACCATTTTAAGTCCTTGCCAAAATTCTTTATCCAAACCAAGTTCAAATTTTCACTGTAGAGGGGCGACCTTGCCCTCTGTTTAAGCCATTTTCTGCAGAGGGGTGACCTTGCCCTTTGTTTAAGCCATTTTCTGCAGAGGGGCGACCCTGCCCTCTATTTTAGCTATTTTCTGCAGAGGGGCGACCCTGCCCTCTGTTTTAGCTATTTTCTGCAGAGGGGTGACCCTGCCCTCTGTTTCAGCCATTTTCTACAGAGGGGCGACCCTGCCCTCTGTTTCAGCTACTTTCTGCAGAGGGGCGACCCTGCCCTTTGTTTCACCCGTTTAACCTCTGTTTGAATCCCCAAAGCGTCTATTTGACCATTTGATCAATCCAAACCTTCATTTGGCCATTCCAAGCCCCCGTTCACCCCTCCCGACCATCTATCTATCCAACCTGAATATCCGATTACCTGTTTCGAGCGGTCGTTTCCCTGTCTTGAGTGGTCAACATTTTTTTAAAATCAACGTTTCATCGACCAGACTGCATGATTGCTTCTTAGAACATCATTGGACTCCATATCTATCATCAAATCATCCATCCCAATCACCTAGACTTCATTTTTTATTTTTTTTATTTTTATTCTGAAACTTCCGAAGGCCATAACTTTTGACTCGGATGTAGGTTTTGGCTGAAATTTTACAGGTGGTTGCATTAGGAAATGGCATTTGGATTCCCAACAGAGTGCTAAGTCCATTGGATCCTCCTTCGACACGTTTTCAGAGCCTCAAGCTCTCATCTTGACCCCCAAAATCACAAATTAGTATTTTTTTTTTCAATTTTCTAGTTTTTAACGAACTGTTTCGTTAATAACTCTGAATGCATGTCTCATATTTTCGATGTTAGTTGGCAATTCATCCTATCTTAGTATTGGGTATTTTGTGGAAAAAATTGGACTCTCAAACGTATGCCTACAAAGTTTCTCAAAATGGCAAAATTTGATAATTTTTGAAAATTGCCAAATTTGGCAAAAATCTGATTGTCAACACCTTACGTCCTCTAGTTGAAACCCATGATCTTGGTTTCAAATCAATTCTATCATATCCTCTGATCCAATCCCAATCTAAGCTCCAATCCAATTCTAATCTGAACGTTAATCCCATCATCCTAATCTGAGCTTTTATTCAGTCCTAATCTGAGCTTTCATCCAATCCCCATATGAGCTTTCAATTCATCCTAGTTCTCTATCCATCATCTATTCTTTCCTTCTAATCTATATCCATCATGAATCTTTATCCCCCTCTCACACGACCAATAATAGTAGTCAAGGGGAATCCTAACTCCGTTGATGACGATAATGAAAATCTTGTTGATCATGAAGATTGTTATATAGATCCTCTTGACGCTATCATTGCTAGTAAGATCTCTCCAATCACCTTCCAAAATCCCACTACTTCTTCAAACTATCCCACCATGCCTTCATCCACATCTAATAATGGTTCTTATGTTACCCTTGACAAGGGATATCCAACATCCTCACCATCGACATATTCATCATGTCCTCCAATTCAACCTCTATCCTATCCAACATCCACATCCTCTTATCCTCATCATAATCAACAATCCCAATACCTCTACCTTAATCCCACATCCCAATCTTCTCATCCTAATCCAACACCTGCACCTTCCTATCACAATCTACCATCCCAATATTCCTCCTATCCTCATCCACCATCTCAATCCTCTCATCCTAATCTACCATCTGTATCCTCCTATGCCAACCCACCATACATGTCTTCCTATGGTGGTTCACCACCTCAATCTTCCTATTCTAATCCAACATCCACACCTTCCTATCACAATCCCCCATCCCCATACCCTTACATTAATTCCACATCTCCCCATTCTAATCCTTCATCTACATCTTCCTACTATCACTCCCCATCCCAATCTAATCCAACATCCACATCTTCCTACATCACTCTCCCTTTCACCGCATTATATCTTAATCCTCCATCTAATCATAATCCTACATCTCCTCCAACCACTCCTAGTACTCCATCTAGTCCCATCCCTTCATCTAATCCTAATCCTCCATCTCATCCTAGTCCTACATCCATTTCCATCCCTTCATCTAATCCTAATCCTCCATATCTTCCTAGTCCTACATCCAATCCCATCCCTTCATCTAATCCTAATCCTCCATCTCCTCCTAGTCCTCCATCCAATCCTAATCCACAAATCCCTAATCATAATCCTCCATCTCCTCCTAGTCCTCCATCCAATCCTAATCCACAAATCCCTAATCATAATCCTCCATCTCCTCCTAGTCCTACATCCAATCCCATCCCTTCATCTAATCCTAATCCTCCATCCATTTCCATCCCTTCATCTAATCCTAATCCTCCATCTCCTCCTAGTCCTACATCCAATCCCATCCCTTCATCTAATCCTAATCCTCCATCCATTTCCATCCCTTCATCTAATCCTAATCCTCCATCTCCTCCTAGTCCTACATCCAATCCCATCCCTTCATCTAATCCTAATCCTCCATCTCCTCCTAGTCCTATATCCAATCCCATCCGTTCATCTAATCCTTATCCACCAATCCCTAATCCTCCATCCATTCCCATCCCTTCATATAATCTTACATCCAATCCCATCCCCACGTCTAATCCTAATCCACCAATCCCTAATCCTAGTCCTCCATCCATTCCCATCACTCTACCTAATCCTATGTCTCTTCCAAATGTCGCCCAAGGACTCATGCAAGAAGAGCCACCATGCCCTCCCACTCTATCATATACTATCACTAGTAATGAGGCCCTCCTCCATCCTACACCTATCCCTCTCATCACCCTTCCTACCACCATCCACACGATTGAGCCAGTCAAACCCATCGAATCCATTGAATCCCCATATTCTACTACTAGATCCACCAAATCCATTGAAGACATCCAATCCCCTCCTCCTAGTCCTAATATTCACAAACTTCAATCCAATGACCTTCATGAATCCTCCATCCTCCTCTCTCCCCCAGTTGTGGAACCCTTCCAACACTCTTCCATCATCATACATCCCACACAAGATGAGTCATGCCAAGAGATTGATCCAAAGCATACAAGCATATCCCCTCCTCCAAATCAAGATCACTCCATCCCATCTACTCCATCTCAAGAACATAGTCTTCCATCCATTTCATCTCATGATCCATACCCTCAACCAAGTCCTATCCTCCCATCCACCCCATCTCAAGATCACACTATCTCCTCCACTCCATCCCATGATCCCATTTGCCTTCAAGAGCCAATCACTCCATCTCATGAGCCCTTATCATCCACTACCTCTCATGATCCCTTATCACTCATTCCTCCTAATGTTGCTATCCCCTCATCCCCATCACATGATCCTTCATCGCCATCTAGTCTTACCATCCCAATGCCACTTTTGTATCACCTTGGTAATATTACATGCATCCATGGTGGTCTTCTTGCAAAAGAAAAACAATGTCTATGCACCACCTTTCCTCTTCCACCTACTAATGTGCTCGCATCATGCTTCCAAGAGAATAAGCATCCTACCATAAATCACATGCTATAGAACATGAACTATCAAGGAAAAGGTTTAGGCCTTCATGAGCAAGGTATTTTAGAACCCATTCAAGTCAAAGAACATCCAGGCACACATGGTCTTGGATATATCTCCCAAAACCTGCACTCTAAAGATGTTGGTACAACCTCCGTACATCCTAAACGATCCTCTTCTAAAGGCACAAGAGGTACTTTCCATCACTCTACCAAGAAATATGCCACCATCCCCCCTCCTCCATCATACTACCTACAAATAACTATCCATCTTCCTCCCTCATCCTCTAAATCCATTTTGGGTCCTTATGTCCCTCTATCCATCATTGCTCATCCTTCATCTACTATGGGTTCTTATATCCCTCCATCAAAACCCACACATCCTCCATATACACAGTCTATTTTGGGTCCTTACATCCCAAAATCACCCCCTCTCCCTCATACACCACATAAAAATCCTTCCTTCATAACTCTTAATCAGGATCAACAAAGGCACATACCTACACATTCTCCATCTACACATAGTCCCTCTAACCCTACCTCCATCGCTCCACATCATTCATCTCTTCGCATCTATCCCCTTGCTACTAAAATCACTTTGGATGCCAAAGAAAAAATGTATAAATCCAAATGTCCACGTGAATCTAAAGCTCCTCATGTCCCCTTCAAAAGACATGTTGAAGAACAGAAAAATCGAGTCCAAAATCCAAATCAATCAAAAAGGCCACAAAGGCCCACCGAAGCAAAAATAAAAACCATATGGATCCCAAAGAAAAAAGGTGCCATACCTTCAATTGAAAAGTCGATAACGACATCCAAAGTTGCTATTCCCCCACAAAATCATTCACCTCCTCCATCTCCTAAATCTATTTTGGGTCCGTACATCCCAAAAATCACTATCCCAACTCCTCCATTATCGCCACCCTCTCCATCTATTCATCCACCTATCTTTTCGCATCCACCATCACATGTTCCAATGTTGGTCCTGAACACCTTCCCCCATCATACATCCACTCCATCATTACATCCATACACTTTCCAACATCCCCTCCACTATCCTCTCTATCTCCCCCATCAAATTCCTTTAATCCATCCTCTTGCATAAACCATCCAGTCTAATAGGGTTGTACCAACATCCGCTGACCACTTCAAACATGGGCTCTTATTACCTCATATGGAACTTGATGCGTGAGTCCTTCATCCCTATCCTTATCAATTGTCCTCTAAAATCTGCATATCCATCTCCCTATCTTTATCCATCTTCGTCCACATCATACTCCAAAAAAGAGCCAAAAAATTAGAAAAATACAAAAAACAAAAAAAATAATAAAGAGAAAATCATTCGTCCAATGGTGAAAACTTGGCAAACAAGCGCCTTGGATACGTACCATGATGAAAACTTGGCAAACAAGCATCATGCGTAAATTCTCCATCTCGTCTCCTTCCATGATTGGGGGCAACATCCACTTACGCATTCCTTTCCTCCATCTCCTACATCTGCCTATCTTCTGCATCCTATCCATCTTATCCCATTTATCCCACTTCCTCCCTCTTCCTTGTGATCTTGATAAATGTAGGGGCAAACCTATATACATGCTTTGGACACCTCTTGGCATATATTCCCATCCATTAACTATCATATTCCTTATCCACCTCTATCTATCTTCCATTGCCCATCTCACTCCCTTATCCACCCATCTTGCTATCCCTCTTGCCTCATCATGCATGAGACATATAGAGTGGGGGCATCTCCTTATTTGCAATTGGGTCCTTGGAGACATCGTTCATCCATTCCGCCAGGTAATCTTCTCCATCTCCCCATCCTCTCATCCCATAGTCCTTTTCATCCTTTCATCCTTATCTCCCCATTCATCTATCTAAACATCCAATCCATCTCCCTATCCTTATCTTCCTATCCACACATCCTTTTCCATCTTTTCATCCTTATCTCCTCATCCATTTATCTACCCAGTAATCCATGTCATCTTTCTCAATCCTTATCCTTCTATCCATATATCCTAGCATCTTTCTATCTCCCCATCTTTATCCATCCATCCATTTTCCTTCCATCTCATAGTCCCTTGTCATTAGTCTCTAGCTATAGGCTACCCTCATGCAATCCCCTCATGCAATCCAATGACTTGATACCTCACTATCATCATTCCTCTCTCTTTCTCACATCTTTCCAATCTTCATCTCTCATCTATCCATCATCTATCCATATATCCTAGCATCTTTCTATCTCCCCATCTTTATCAATCCATGCATTTTCCTTCCATCCCTTGTCATTGGTCTCAAGCTATAGGCTACCCTCATGCAATCCAATGACTTGATATTTCACTATCATCATCCCTATCTATTTCTCACATCTTTCCAATCTTCATCACTCATCTATCCACCTATCCTAGCATCTTCTTATCCATCCATCCATTTCCATCCATTATTCCTTGTCATTGGTATCTAGCTATAGGCTACCCTCATGCAATCCAATGCCATGTTATCTCACTATCATCACTCCTATCTATTTCCTACATCTTTCTGATATCTTATCACTCTTCATCATTCATCTATACATCCTCTCATCCTCCCAATTCATATTCTAATAATCTAGGTCACTATCCCATCCCTGAGCTTCACATAACCCACATCCCACATATCGACCATCCAATCCCGTGGCCTATCCTGGCTCATCATATCCTCTCCATCATTTTGTCCATTTATCTTGGTCATCTCATCATCCCTTATCCATTGTCTGTCGTCGGTCTCTGGTCGAACTACGTTTCCCTTGCGCTTTCACGTAGGCAAGGTCGGTCATTTGATCCACCCCTGGGGTTCTATCTTTTATCTATCTTGTCTCTTCCATCATCTATCTTTGGCCTTGTGTCAAGCTACGTGGCCCCTGCGCTTTCACATAGACAAGGTCAATCATTTGGTCCACCCCCTGGGCATTTTTTTCCATCTGATCCTCTATCTTCATCATCCTCTTTCCATTTTTACCATGGTCTTTTCTTGAACTACGAGGGCTCTATGCTTTCACGTAGGCAAGGTTGATCTTTGATCAACCCTCGAGCCCCTAGGTCTTTAGGGTGTTAGTCCTATTGTCTTGTCATCCTATCATCTTGTCGTGTCATCAAGTATGTCCCTATCCTAGCCGGTGCTTATCAAACAGCAGTCATCTGTATCACACGATCCAATCGGTTTCTGGTATCCTACGTCATATTGATCTTTTAGTTTACTATCCATCATCGGTCTCAACAGGATGTATCCTTCCTAACAGACCTCATCAACCCCATCCATCATCTTGATCCTATGGCAAAGGACATTTGAAATTGATTGTGATATTTTGATGCTTTTGACTTTTGTTTATCATTTGAGCTCCCTATCATCACTTGTCATGGTCGCCTTGTTCCATCATATCATGGTGTGCTTTGACTAGTAAACATAGGGGCATATCTTGCTCATTTCTTTGTTTTTGTCTTCTTGGTTGTCCCACGTAGTACCCACCAAGATCCCTGAGGTCTTGTGTTACGCTGGGGCATCCTTTTGTGCTTGTGGTTATTCCAATACCTGGCCTGACCAAAGTCATCGCGACTTTGGGGTGTTGGGATAGCCTTCTTGTTTGTTGTGCTTGTTTTATGCATTAGACACTAATTTGTCTTGGTTTACATACCCTGATGCCCGATGTCTTATGCTATAGCAAAAATCAGTGCTCTAAGGATGGCAAATTGCATTAGGATTTCATTTCATTTTCCATTCCATTATCTTGCATATCTCCCCCATCCTCATCCATTCAAATAACCTAATCACACTCTTGGTTTTAGCCTTGCTACAAGCCTTGATCCAATCATCCTCATCATCCTCATCATCCTCATCATCATCATCATTCTCATCTCTGCGATGTATCCTTCCCTATCCTTGTGTTGTTTTGGGATGTATCTTTCCCTCATCAACAACGCTCTCATCGGGATGTATCCTTCCCTATCCTTGTGTTGTTTTGGGATGTATCATTCCCTCGTCAAAAACACTCATCCTCATCCTCATCATCAGTGGGATGTATCCTTCCCTATCCTTGTGTTGTTTTGGGATGTATCATTCCCTCGTCAACAACACTCATCCTCATCCTCATCAGGATGTATCCTTCCCTATCCTTGTGTTGTCTTGGGATGTATCATGTCCTCATCAACAACACTCCATCAACCATCTGCCCAACTCTGATTGTACCTGGATTGGGGCAACATCACATTTTTCCTTGCATCCATTTGTGCTCACCTTTATCTCCCATCGCTTATCCTTTTTTTTTTGTTTCATCACTTTAAATTGTCATTTTCATATCCCCTCTCATCTCTCATCCTTTCCCCCATCCGTTTCTTCCTATCGAGTGGTCAACCGGGACCCCTCTTTTTTTTTCCCCGTCGCCCTCTCGAGGGGGCATACCCTTCCCATTAATCCATTTTCCCTGCCATAATCAACTCCTTCCAGGATTGGGGCATCTTCATCCATTCCTCATTAATTGAACGACTCAGATCCTCTTCCCCACACTGAGGCATCCTCTTTCGGTCACTTCCTCTATAGAGTCATCTGCACTTTCTTTTCTTCGAAGCACGGTTATTCTAACAATACTTCGAAGAGGGGAAAAATGTAGACATCCAAATTTGATCACTTCCATATGATCAAAATTGTCTACTTTATTCATCTATTTCATTAATAGTGATTAAATAATTTATTTAATCATTATTTCATTTTTTGCCTAAGGTTACTAAAGTATCTAATTAAATAAATTAAATACTTTACCTTACCCCATTTTCTTCTCTAAATTAAATAAATATGACAAATTATTTGATTTATTCTTTTAACCTATTTGGATTAAAATCAATTTTTAATTCCCCTTTTCTCTCTCCTTGTCACATTCTCCATAATCCTCTTTTAATCTAGATTAAATTAATTAATCTGTGATTAGGATGTGCACTACTTAATCGAGATTAAGTGTCACATCCTCCATAATCTCCCACTTGCCTCTAATCTCTCATTAATTACCTTAATCATGTGTTTGCACAACCTTAATCAGAATCATTAGCCACATTTGGCTTACCTTTTCTGGTCAACCTTCCCACTTACCATTTTTGGTATGGACTCCCTTCCCCATGTGAATTTTTAATTCGCATTTATTCAACCAAGGTTCCCCTCTTCCCCATGTGAATTTTTAATTCACTTTTGTCTTTCCAAGGTCTTCCCCATCCCCCATGCAAGATTCTAGAAGCCTTGACTTGTCACTTCATATATGCCAAGGGCTTCTAGAACCTCGGACTTGTCACATCACCCACATGTGACAAATCTCCAGCTTTTTGGAGACACTCTCTTATCCACTAGATTCTTCCAACCATTATGAATTTTAAATTCACTTTTATTCCTCCAAGGAATCTTCTCATCCCCCAAGATCCACCTCATCTCCACATCACTCCACCCTAGGACATCTCACCCTCCACATGTCAAGATGTGAGGGCTTACGAGTCCTCAACTCACCATAGCCCTTCATCTTGATCTTTGTTGGATCAATCCCAACCGTTGAATTCTCTAGAGAATTCAATTTGGCCTATAAATACCCCTTCAATTCCTTCATTTTAAAGGATCAAGTCTTTTGCAAATAAACTCTTGCAAAATTTCCATTCAATCTCTCATCTATTTTAGCATCCATATTGCATCAATTCATCTTGCATCCACTTCATTTTCATTGCCATCCAAGGAGCACACAAGACTTCAACATCAAGGGCCAACCAAGGAAGCAACAACATGAAGGTATAACAGCAATTTATTTGTCTATCTTGCTTTCATATTGTTCATTTTCTTAGGCTAATCATTGAGGTGCCCTATTATCTTGTTGTTTCTCTTTATTGCACTATTAGTTTTATCTAACATCTCTCACATTTAGGAAGCAACATTTTATTAGGATAATAGTTATTAATCAAATTTTTTGCCTTAGTTGGATCCTAATCATAAACATCTTGTGCCTATTGCATTCAGATCTTTGTATATTGTTCCATGTGAGGAACCTGGAAAACAATATCAAAGAATTCAGGATCTATTCTCATCATAACTTTCCCCGAGGAATCTATTACACTTATGCTATCTCTGATGTAGTCAGATGCAACCTAGAGAACAAACTTTGTATTATGAGAATAAGTCAGGAATGTGGATACCAGGTGAAAATTTCTATGGAAAATAGCTCTCAAGCTATCTTCCAAGGGATTTTGCTCAATTCTTTTCACAAAATCTTGAAGGTCTTGATGACCAATTTCGGTGTCTTTAATTTCATCCACCTTCAAGATCACCATGGTAGTAAAAAAGAAACCCTGATATTTGTTTCATTTTTCCTTCTATCTTAGAAGATGACAAAGGCTTCTTTGTTGTCATCTAGAAACAACAGGATCAAGGGATATCACCTCTTGGATCACCTAACAAGATCTTGAGAGGAATTGCAAGAATAGTGAATCAACATATGTTAAGATAAAATGTAGTGTTGGGAAGCATGAAGTGAACCAGCAATCTGGAGCAACTACAAATGAGCTATTTTGTACAGAAAATGGAGCATTGGCAAAGAAATAGGGTTCCGAGCGCATTCAGAGTGATTTTAGAGTGTTAGAAGAAAAAACTATCTTTTTGTGTAGGAGCGTTGAAAATAAATGTTCCTACATCTTGAGATAGCAATTGGCATGTAGGGGCGTTGAAAATGAGCACTCCTACATATCTTTGGCACTTATAAATTTTGATGTGTAAGAGCACTAAAAATTAGCGCTAGCGCATTTGGGGAGGATATTTTCTTATCCTCAGGTGCTGAATTTTAGCGCTTGAGCATATTCTTTCTTTGGTTGAAGTGTACAAGTAGGGAAAAACACCGCTTCAACATTTTGGGATAGTGGTACTCCATGTAGGTGCGGTGATTTTCACCACTCCTACATGGTAAGAGTTGGCGAAAGTCTTGAAAGAAAATACGAAGGTGCTAAATATTAGTGCTTTAACATCTGATATAAGTCTAGTTTACTCCGTGTGTGAGCGGTGAAAATCACCACTCCTGCATGTGGAGTGAAACTCAAAATAATATGTGTGAGCGATGATTAATCCTACTATTACATGGAGCTCGAAGACTCAGAAACTTTCCATCGAATAAGAATCAGAAGAAAAACTTAATGAAAAAGAAAACACCCAAAAAGGTAAGACATTCGACAAAAAGTAAGGGGATGGCATCAAACAAGGATGTGCATACCATGGCAAGAGAGACCTAGGGAAAAAAAAATCCAAACGAAACAAGGAGATGGAAATAGAATATAAGGGTGCAAAGATAAACTTAGAAACACAGACATAATAATAGGAAAGAAATCAAGGAGAACGCGGGAGAAAGTAGGAAAAGTATAAAAACAAAAAAGTACCTGATAAAATGCAAAATGCCAACCGAAATACTTGGAGAAGTCATCTGCAACTTGATCGGAAACTTGGAGGATGACCAGTGCTCGGAGGGAAAGATAAAGGCAAAGTAAAATGAAAAATATTAGCTCAAAAATACCTTTAAAAGATATTAAAATGAGATCATTAATGCAACTCAAGTTACATTAATTATGGCATGCACAATAACAAAAAAGATGCACGAGTGGTGAAAATCACCGGTTGTGCATAAACTGGCTTGATAAACCAAAAGTGCACAAGCGGTGATTTTCACCACTCGTGCATTTTTGACAAAGACTAAAGTGGAGGAGCACTGATTTTTAGCGCTCTGACACTTGGAGTTTGGAAATTTACAAAGGCTCATGTAGGAGTGCTGATTTTAAGCACTCCGACATGAACCACAATTCTGACTAACTCTCAAAGTTTGAGAGTTAATGAAGATACACATTTCAAATTTCTTTGAAAGACGAATGAGGGGAACACTCAAACAGACTATTTGAGGTTTTGGACCATGCATTGAGGTGAATTGAAAATTGCCTCATTTTGCGCACTTGAAGTACATGAAACTACAAAATGAACAAGTTTCATAGGGGGTTATCTCGTGAATTTGGAATAGATGGATTCGAGGATAAAAAATAACATGCTTGATGATTGATATCTTTGACATGATGATGTATCTTGGATTGCTGCAATAATTGATGAATAATTCTACCCTCGAATGCCTTAAAAATGATCTTGAAAGCTCTCTAGATGATCTTGTGAAGTCTTGGAAATCTTCACTCTTGAATGCTTGACTTTATAGCATGTATACCTTATGAAATAATAGTTTGAAAGCTCATTTATATAGAAAATCCATCTAAGATCCCATGTATTAGATCCCAAAGGCTGACATACATGAAATTTGAACTTAAAATCTAATTTTTCTTGCTTAAAACCTTGAAAATAGGCCAAATGGGACTCATTCGCCAAGTTGGGCGAATGGGTCCCACCTGGATGGGACTCATTCGCCCAAAGTGGCAAATGGGTCCCATAGGCCCTATTTTGTTTGCTAAAGTGTTGGTGAGTGTGTAAATTAAGTTTATATGTTGATATTGTAAGTTTATTGAAATATGCCTTGGGATGCATAATGTAGGGTCTGAGGGGCCTATTAATGATGGTATTAAGGTCATAAATACAAGAGGGTCCAAAATCCAATGTGAATGTGTAAATAAATACATTTTACAACACTAAATTAAGGAAAAATTGGGTCTATTTAGCTTAGAAGGTCCCTAAATCCCATGTGAATGTGTAAAACAAATTACACCACTAAATTTGGTCCACTTCAGTTTATAAGCCTCTTAAATTTAATGTGAAGGTGTAAATAAATACACTTTACAACACTAAATTGAGGAGAAGTAAATTTTATTTAGCTTAAAAAGGGCCCGACCTAACGTGGATGCATAAAACACCTCACAACACTAGATCAAGGTGACATTAAGTCTAATTTATCATTAATTACTCCCAAATTAAGTGTGAAAATGTACACGATGATATTTTTCGATACTACAACAGTGTTGTTGATGTGGGAATGATATACCCAAAACAACACAAGAATTGGGAAGGATACATCTTGATGATGATTCGAGTGTTGTTGATGTGGGAATGCTATATCTTGAAACAACATAAGGATTGGGAAGGATACATCTTGATGATGATAATTGGAGTTTTGTTGATGTGGGAATGATATATCTCGAAAATACACAAGGATTGGGAAGGATACATCTCGGTGATGAGGATTGGAGTGTTGTTGATGTGGGAACGATATATCTTGAAACAACACAAGGATTGGGAAGGATATATCTTGATGATGATGATTGGATTGGGATCAATGCTTTGTAACAAGTATGGGAACAATACTATTGTGTGGTCTCACAACATGCCCCAAGACTGTACGACTTGGGGACCCAAGTAGAAAAACTAACACTTATGGCAAGTGTTGGTTAGCCGAAAAGGATCACCAAAAGTTAAAGTTAAAAGGAATTTTTTGGAGTAATTCATGATTCAAGTGCACTAGGTATCGGGTATTGGAAGGCCATAACTGTTAAAAGGTTAATGCAAGGTTTTGGTAAAGTGTTCCAATCTAGGAAGGAAGGTCCAAGAAGTGTGAAGATTCTGGTGGAATCCAAGATTCGGGAAATTTTATTCCAGTAAAAGCTGAAGTTGTCGGGTACCGGGTACTAGGTAAAAAGGTTAAGTTTTAAAAGATAAATGTATAAGTTTTCTTGATGGAGTTCAAAAGTTTTGGTTACCCGCCTAAAAAGATAATTACCTGAGAATGTATATGAAGCATGATATTTATGATTTATTTGAAATGATGATTTATTAATGATGGTTTTGTTTTCATGAGAGTTGTATGAATGTTTTAAAAAATGGATCAATATGTGAAAATTGTACTTACAGGAGGAACAAATTGTGATGCAATATTCGGGTATGGACGGTCAAGAAAATTTGGATTGTGAGTAGAATCATATCCAGATCGAGTGGTAAATTTCAAGATTCTATACAAAGGAGGAGCTTAATTGTCAAAATATCGAGAATCTTGGTATTATAAATGTGGCAAAAGAATGGGCCAACCTCTGGTGTGACCTACTTCTGAGAGTTTCAAGCTCGACGTAGAACTAAAATGTGGGAACATAAAGTCGGTGGATGCATATTTACTTACATTTTTCTATGTCCACTTGATCACTCTGAATATGTAGGAATCCCTTACATTTTGTTTGACAAATATACTCAGCTCCAATTCATTGTCTTAATTATTTAAATATGGAGATCCCGAAAGATATTAAACTGCTGAAGAAGGTTGACATCCGTTGACTTATTCAACAATTCTCTTTCCAGTTGTCATATTCCATGTGCCTTATTGTGATTCATCCCTTGTATTTTCTCTCATGTATTTGTCTAATCTCCTAAATGTCTTGTTCTTATAAAAGGCCAAGAGATGTTTCATTTTAAGGTTAAGTTCAAAATTTGTGGATGTTGGAGAACCAAAACTTCTTTAAGTTTTGTTCTTTTTCTTATTTTTTGTTCCATTCCAAATTAAAAATTTGTATGTTTCATTAGAAGCTAATCAATATCAGAGCCAATTTGAAAGCTATCTCTTGATACAAAATCTTAAGTAGCTACTTGTTTGTTCCTACTAGACAAGACTATGTGTTGTGCCATTTAAGGGTGCATACTGACATTATCTGGTGGAAAATAGTCCCCCTCTCTTTAAAATATCACATCATTATGTGCCTAGCTGTGAAGAAATCTGGTGACATATGGAATGGTATACTCTGATTTGGTTAATTCTTGAGGCATGTGTGGATAATACTTGGGAGAAACTTTACTTTTTCAGTACTTTTGATGATTTATTTTAGAACAGATGTTTAAATTTTAGAAAATGTTTCAAAAAAGAGATGAATGAATGGAAATTTTATTGCAAATCTTTTGATTTCATGATATTGTTGAATGCTTAAAGCTAAATCTACTTAAGTGAAAGCGAGTTATTTTAAGTTCATGAAATTTTATTGTAAATTTGTTGATTTCATGAAGTTGTTAAATGACCAGATCGAGATTATCTTTTGTCGATACCTATGATTCCTTTAAAAACTAGAGATCTAAAAACTATTTACCCCTCGTGATTAAAAAAATTATCACAATAAACCCTTATCTGAATCTAGTATGGTCAAGACCTGACATAAACGATCCTTGGGATTAAGCTAAGTTAGCCTAAGATTTAGGTTGTCTTGGTTCAATCTTTCAAGTAAAGATAGATTCCCTCAATCTATCTATGAGGATTTTTTTGCACTATTGGTGTGCAACTAACATTGTGATCAACAGGAACTGGCACTAGAAGGAGGGTCTTCTTTGTGCATCTCTAGGTTTTATATGAAATCAGTGTTTTTCTCTTGGTTCTAGGTTGGAAAGTTGCTTGCGAGACAAAAATCTAAGCGAGTTGGTAATGGAAAGTAAAAATGAACATTGATAAGCTCCAAAAAATCCTTAACCAAAGGCTTTATCTTTGAGTCTGTTCACCTTTGGTAGGGTCACCAAGTGTAGAATTCATGATACAGCCGATCATGGTGAGCTTGATTGTGAATTTTTTAACTAGGGTGAATTTGGCCAATTATAATGTGATTCCATTAATGGAAGCATCTTTAACTACTAGAAGAAAGGAATCATTATTGGAATGAAGTTTGAATTCTGAGAAAGTGCCTAACCCTAGTGAAACTAGAAATATTAGAAAATTAACTGTTAAATCAAACAAATTTAGTAATTGTAATTGTCATGAGGAAACTACTAGAATTTTGCAGGAAGAAGGCAAGGACATCGAGACTTAGAAACAACGCATCTAAAATGAGAACGTGAAAATGATGAGTCATAAATCTTATTACATGTGGAAGGTGATCATGAAGAAGAAGAGTGGGAAAAATGAGTGGGAGATGCATGCTTTCCACCCTTAACTAAAAATCAACCATCTAAAAGGGAAGAAATTCTTGATTTCATGCAGAATAAAGAATATCAAGTTTTTACTTTCTCTCTTTTTGATGATAATGTAAATTGTGTTACTACTTGGTGTAATGAAGTGAATAGTGTCATTGAGAGTGAAGGCAAGGCCAAGGACTTGGAAAACCTTGGAGAGAAATAGAATCAAGAAATGAGTTCAGTTGTTCATGGAATAGAGCAAAGCGAAAAGGGAAACCATGAACCAGGGCTGGAAGAAGGTAGAGTATGGAGAAACCAACAAAGGTGTGTGCAATTGACCTTTAATGAGGTCATTTTCATACATATGAGCCAATTTATTGGTAATTATGCATTTGAATTTATATTTTTTAAACGCAAAAAAGTTAAGATAATTCATTATTATAGTAGGATATTTGAAATGTATTCCAATGAATTTAAAGACAAACCTGTTGTAATTCATACAAAGAACACCATGAAGATAGTAGTAGAAATTAAGGTAAATTTCTTAGTTAGGGCTAATCACCTGTTTAGGGTAAATTTTTAATTAGTTAGGTTAGTTTTCTTTCGTAGGGTTTGTTTTTCATTTTTGGTTTGTTCTTGGCATTAACAAATTCTACTTAATTTAAAACACACACATGAGAGTGAGTTGAAATAATCTTAAACCATTTCACTATGAATTGGGAAAATAAATCCATGCAAAGTAAATACATGCTTAATGAATGCAAAATAAAATATATATATATATATATATATATATATATATATATATATATATATATGTATACTTCGGATATACATGGAAATACAAAATTTATCATTGTAAAAGTACAAAAAGGGAAAAAAGAGGATTTGAGCTAAAATCTGTAGGGTGGCTAATTAGTCAATTTGGGATGCTTCATCCATAAGGGAAGTATATCCCAAGTAAATGTTGTCCCTATGAGTATCAAGGTCGGGGTTATGAAGATTAGTTAGGAAAGGTCGAATGGGAACTAATTCTCCTCCTTCCAAAAGCAAAGGAATATCGTCAACAAAAGGGAATTCCAACAACCAAGTGTGCAATAGAAAGGACATAGTCCAGATTCCCTAGGAAATCAGGCCACACTATCATTTTAGTAGCTTCACGAACTTCAACAACAAAATCCCCAGGGTTCAGGAGCAAGGCTATAAACTATGAAGCCAAATCTGAATTCAACCTATAATATGCTTTGGCCTCCACAAAATTTTCCCTGAGGACCAGCGTAAGTTTGATGTAGTAAGGGTCGGAGTCCTAATATAGAAAACCTTATTCAACCTTTGGGTAGTAATGTGACCCAGGAAGCCATTCTAGCAGTGAACGCAAGTCAAGCATATGGGAGTATCCATGGATTGAAAGCAAGAAAGCACAAGAAGAGTGAAAAGGAAAGAAATTTGAAGAATGCAAAAAAAGAAATGTGAATAATTTGAAGAAGTGTGGAATTTATAGAAAACCGCGAGGAAGATGAGGTGGCAATGGGAAAATTTTCTCTAGGGTTAAATGTTAAATCAAATAAATTCTCACAGAATTGGTGGCCATTGCTTTGAATTTTTCCAGTATGAAAATCATCAATCGAGAAAGTTGAAGATTTTAAAATTTAATAGTGGTCATTTCAGTGTATTTTATTAAGCCATATTAATCATGAAGGTGTCCATGTCTGCATTGCAGAAATGAAAATTGAGCCAGTAAAGGTGGCACACGTCAGCATTTAGGAAATCAAAGAAAAAATACATGTTTGTTAAGGTGTGCAAATTAAATGCAGAGTATTATGGTTGGACTTAAGTGTAATCATGATGACTCTGATGTATTAATGTTAGTGCAAAGTCATCAAATCAGAATTGCTAGCCAAGTTTATTTTAGCGATTACTATAAAAAAATTAAAAGGGAAGGGCAGTAACTGGCATTTATAATTTAGAATTAATTTGGTGATTGGATTACTTGTTGCTAAATTTTAACATGCATATTTTTGGACAAATAACGAATTGCAGTTAGCTAGAATTTGGAATAAGGATGATAAAATTTATCTAGAAAGTCGCACTATAGGGAATAAATTAAATAAGTTTTTGGGAATTGGTGAAATTATGAAGGGATTTGCATTGAATGAAAAATCAAAAGGTAACTTTCAGTACCACTATGATTCCCAACCTAATAGCGGGCTCCATTGCCTGCAAGTTAAAGCAAATGAAACTATAAAGAAATATAAAAAAAAAGAATATAAAAGAAATATCAAAAGAGAAAAATTCAACTCTTTAGGCTATCCATATATCTCTATTGGGGCTATGGATGCCTAACTGGCAGTAGATCTATGTTTGGCAGAATTACAGAGATAACCTTGTTGGGGCTATAGACACCTGACTGGCAGCAAGGCTCTATCCAAGTTTGGCTTTGGACGATTTCTAAATTATGTAGTTCAATGTTATTGAACTAATTTTTTCACCTAGTTATAAAAAATAGAATTAATCAAAGCACACACTGATATTTTCCAAAGAAATTTTATAATCGTTATGTCAGAATTCAGGTAAAGGTAAAGAGTTATTGTTTGAAAATATGTATAGGTTATAATTTATAGCGAGTGATTTGATCTTGGATTTCTTTTAAATTTGATTGTATTGGTTGCAAGTTGTTGTGTGGTCTCACAACACACCCCAAGATTGTAATACTTGGGGACCCAAGTGGAAAAACTAACACTTATGGTAGGTGTTGGTTAGCCGAAAAGGATCACTAGAAGTTAAAGTTAAAAGAAATTTTTTAGAGTAATTCATGACTCAAGTGTACAGGGTATTAGGTACCAAGTATCAGAAGGCCAAAAGTATTAAAAGGTTAATGTAAGGTTTTGGTAAAGTGTTCTAGTTTGGGAAGGAAGGTCCGGGAAGTGTGAAGGTTTCGGTAGAATCTGAGATTTGGGAAAGTTTATTATGGTAAAAGTTGAAGTTTTTTGGTACTGGGTACTAGGTAACAAGGTTAAGTTCTAAAAGCTAAATGTATAAGTTTGCTCGATGGAGTTCAAAAGGTACGATTACCCACCTAAAAAGATAATTACATGAGAATGTATTTGTAGAGTGATATTTATGATTTGTTTGAAATGATGATTTTATTAATGATTTTTTTTTCATGAGAGTTTTATGAGTACAAATTCCACATAGTAATCCATTTTTTTTTCATGAGAGTTTTAAAAATGGATTACTATGTGGAATTTGTACTTGTAGGAGAAATAGATTGTGATGCAATATTTGGTATGGATGGTCAGGAAAATTTGGATTGTGAGTAGAATCATATCTAGATCAGGCAATATGTTTTAAGAGTCTATGTGAAGGAGGAGATTGAGTTGTCAGAATACCAAAAAATTTGGTATTACGAATGTGGTGAAAGAATGTGGCAACCTAAAATGTGACCTACTTCTAGGAGTTTCAAGCTCGATGTAGAACCAAAATGTGGGAGCATAAAGTCTATGGATGCAAATTTCCTTATATTTTTCTATGTCCACCTGATCATTGTGAATATCTAGGAAGCCCCTACATTCTGTTTGAAAAATCTACTCGACTCCAAGTCACTGTCTTGATTATTTAAAGATGGAGATCCAAAAAGATATTAAAGTGCTGAAGAAAGTTGACATTTGTTGACTTATTCAACAATTCTCTTGCCAGTTGTCATCTTTCACGTGTCTTATCATGATTCGTCCCTTGGATTTTCTCTCATGTATTTGTCTAATCTCCTCAATGTCTTGTTCTTATAAAAGGTTAAGAAATGTTTCATTTTAAGTTAAGTTCATAATTTGTGGATTTCGAAGAACCAAAACTTCTTTAAGGTTTGTTCTTTTTCCTATTTTATGTTCCATTCTAGATTAAAAACTTGTATGTTTCATTAGAAGCTAATAAATATCAAAGCTAATTTAAAAGCTATCTCCTGATATGAAATCTTACATACCTAATTGTTTGTTCCTATTAGACAAGACTATGTGCTACACCATTTAAGGGTGCATACTGACTCTATATGGTGGCAAATAGTCCCTCTCTCTTTAAAATCTTACATCATTTTGTGCTTAGATGCAAATCAATCTAGTGACATATGAAATGGTTTGCTCTAATTTGGTTAATTCTTGAAGCATGCATCGATAATACCTGGGAGAAAATTTACTTTTTCAATACTTTTGATGCTTTATTTTAGAATAGATGTTTAAGTTTTAGAAAATGTTTCAAAAAAAAGATGAATGAATGGAAATTTTATTACAAATCTTTTGATTCCATGATATTTCTGAATGCTTAAAGCTAAATCTACTTAAGTGAAAGAAAGTTATTTGAAGTTCATGAAATGTTATTACAAATCTGTCGATTTCATGAAGCTATTAAATGACCGAATCGAGATTATCTTTTGTCGATAGCTATGATTCCTTTAAAAATTAGAGATCTAAAAACCATTTACCCATCATGATTAACAACATTATCACAAAAAACCTTGATGTGAACCTAGTATGGTCAAGACCTAGAATAAACGAGCCTTGAGATTAAGCTGAGTTATCCTAAGATTTCGGTTGTCCTGGTTCAATATTTCAAGTAAAGATAGGCTCCCACGGTTTGTCTATGAGGATTTATCTGCACTGTTGGTGTGTGACTAACATCATGATCAAAAATTACCAAGGATGTAATTGGATTATTTGTTCTAGATTGTAGGGATTAGGATTTTCTTGTGATTTGGGATTGCTAGGAGCAATGGGATTGAGGAAATGGATGGAGATGATGAAGGAAAATATTATTAGACTAAGAAATATATTTTAGCCTAAAAGGAGCGAAGGGATAACAAAATGATTAGGATGGATGAAAATATTCTTAAACTAAAAAATTTATATTATCCTAAAACAAATCAGATTGATAAGGAAATGATTATGAAATAGTTAGGATGGATGAGATGAATATGATGATTGCAAGAGATAAATGAGAGGATAGATGAAAATATGGATGGGGATTCATGTGCACACAAAATCTAGGATTAAGTGGGATAAGGAAAATGTGCAAGATAGGTAGATGGGTGATAGGAATGAAGAATGAATGGATTAGAAAAATGTAGAATAGATGGATGGGGGGATTTGGAGTGCCAAACTAAAACTTCCATGTAGTGAGAATTTAATTTGATATAATATGGGATATTATATACCAAGGGTTGATGAACCAAGATGGCTTTGTATCGTATTATATAGGCGCGAATTTGCACTCCTTACATAAATTCCCATTTTAAACATCCTCACCTTAGAAAACCAAATCCAAAGTCAAAATTCCACATCACCCAACTTACTTCCTTCCACTTGGAATTTGTCTATTGTGTTGGTGGGAGAATATTTTTCAAGGACGTGCACATGGTGCACAGACATCTGTTAGACGCACTGCCATCCCTGATGGATTCCTACATCTAAAGTTGGAAGAGGCGTTACACTTTCAATTGGGGTCGATTTGTAATGTACCTCTTCGACCAACCAACCTCGAAAATGGTAGATTCTTCCTCATTCTCCTTAAAATTCATCCATCTTCATATCATTTTATTCTCTAGAGATCTCTTCACAAGTTCTAGCATTCTCTTCACTAGCAAGCAACATTTCAACACTCCATTGCAGCAACAAGACTATGTCAACTCCGCAAAGCAAGTGTGAAGTAAGCCATTAGTAGCATGGGCTTAGAGTCTTGAGATACCTCCTTTCATCATAGTCGAGGTTGTGGTAACCTTTCCAAGTCCATCTTCTCCTCCATTGGCTAGTGAGCTCTTGGGTGAAGGTGGTAACATTTCGCTCCTCTCCTTTGTGATTTGGTTGAGTAGCTATTTATTGTTTTGTAGTGTTTATTGCAATCTCTATTTCTTTACTTCTTTATCACATATTTCTCTCTCATTTCTATCTAGATGTCTGTGGAGGTGGAAACACCAAAGTGGGGGTCTAACTAAGGCAGACCCCTATACAACCCCAAAAAATTTCCCCTCTTTCTTGCATGCGGGTGAACTTGCATTTGGAGCTAGCTAGTGAATTGGTGCCTCGGTGAGATCATCTTTATCACTTTAGCTCTCATCTATCTATTTTATCATCTTTGCTTGTACCTTTTATACTTTATAGTTATACTTTTTTCATTTAGGAGTACTTAGCTAGGCTGTCAGCTTGTGTTTTGGTGGTTCATATTGTAATTTCTATCCTCTAGCCGTATGGATGCCAGTGCACCTATGATATTCCAGTGTGTCATGTTGTCATCCTAGAACCACACTTACATCCTCAAATAGAGAGCTTTCTGAGGTACAATATCGACTCTAAAAACCAGCTCACCTAGCCTAAACCTAGACTTTGGGTCTGAAAAGTGATCGAAGTACATTGTAGTCCTCATCATTCTCAACCCTTATTTCAAAGCATCCCTTTAGAGTGAGGTAATTTTTGGCAGCCCTCTACTCTCAGCTCTACATGACCTAGATCCTTGACGTGGTTGGTCCCCCTTTGTTACATTTTTGGTGAACTCAACGTGAACC
The DNA here is from genome assembly GCA_007115665.2 of Sequoiadendron giganteum. Lineage (NCBI taxonomy): Eukaryota > Viridiplantae > Streptophyta > Pinopsida > Cupressales > Cupressaceae > Sequoiadendron > Sequoiadendron giganteum. The sequence continues at coordinate 427,948,715 of CM021104.1, forward strand.
ATTTTGGTTCCATTTTGTGATACTGAAAGTTACTTTCCTTGTATTCTAGGAGTGTTGTAGGTGTAAGTGTTGTGAGGCCTTCACCTTGCAACCCAACCTAAAACCCCTAGTAGGTGTAGTTGGAAGGTTCCATAATTTTTGTGCAACATAACCGTAAGTGGGTCATTGTTATATTTTGCAACCCTGGGGGGCTTTGTGAGAGTATCGTTCAGTGCACGTGATGGCCTCTTTTTTGCATCAACATAGCCCCTTTGAGCAGCTTGAGAGTGGTGGCCTAGGTATAGCCTTCACCTCGCAATACCTTCCGATGGGATTCAATAGAGAACCATCTCCTCTTTATATCCCTATACGTATCAATGGGAACATTGTTGTCAGTCCTTGTCAGACCTAAGTCTATAAACCTACTATTTGATATAATCCTACGCTCTGAACTCTTCAGAGTGAAGTTGGGTATCCCCTGGCTAGTAGTTATGAACGTAGTTCCCTCGGTTGTGCATAAGTGTCTGAAGTTCATTCATGGGGGTTCAGTGCATGTGATTCATGACACTGGTTATAAACCACCAACCACGCATGATAGCCTATAGGTCCTCTTCCACCTAGGAAGGACCTATACCTGTAGGTCCTCTTCCACCTAGGAAGGACCTATACCTGTAGGTCCTCTTCCACCTAGGAAGGACCTCTTGTACCAGACATATCAAAATTATAAGGGTGCTTGACGTCGAAAGTGAGATACCCTCCATCGCCTTATGATGTTTCACATAGGTCTTGCCTAAAAGCTTTCAGTGATGCCACCAAGGCCCATAGGATGGAAGAAGAAATTCCCTCTCAAGTTCCCTCTTCTTCCTCTTCTACTATTTAGCCTGATGTTTCTTCTCGCCCTGCTATGATGCCATTTGATTCTGCTTCGGGCTTGTGAGAGAATCATATGGTTCTTGCTTGGTGAAAGCCTAAGTGTTCTGCATTTGAACTTCTTATTCTGCCATCAGAACCTAGGCCCATTTTATATGGAAGAAGGAAGGGTCCCCATGGGGAATATTCTATTTCTTGGCCTTCATGACCTCCTACTACTTTTTCTCCTAAAGCAGTAAATGGGAAGAGGCTCACTATCGAGGCGCTTTAGTCGATTCCCCCCGTTGCTTCTCAACCTAATCCTCCTGCTCCCATTTAGGAGCCTGACTCTCAACTAGAAACAACTATAGTTGACACTCTTATGGATGAGTATGAGTCTTTCGTTCCTTTGCATCTTTCGGCCTCTAGCTCGAAGAGTCATAGGAACTGCCTTGCACGTGAACACAAGTGTCGACGAAAGGCTCTCATGGCTGAGTAGGTTGCCTTACAAAGAATTGAAGAGGATATGACCACCCCTACTTTAGGGCCCCCTACTGCATTGTCCTCTCTCCTCCCCTCTGCCCCCATTCAATCAAGCTCTATATCACTCCCAACTCTTGTTGTGAATGCGCCTGACCCTAGAAAGGTGCAGGTGTTCATTGCTCCTTCGATTGAGCCTCCCTTATTGATGTCCCTTCTAGAAATCCTGCCTTTCCCAAAACCTGTAGATATGTCGAATACCACAGTGGCGTCTGCTACAGTTTTCTCCTCCTCTCCCTTTGCACCTCTCACCTTGTTTATGGTGATTTCTCATCCCTCAATGAAACCGAAGGTAGAGGTTGTTCCTTCCAGCAATGGAGGACGCAAGAGGACCCCACCTTCTCTAAAGGGTGGTCCTGTGCTAGCTTGTTCCGTCCTAGTGACGGAACCTGCTCTAGCTTCCCTTAAATTTATCACCACTCCTGAATCACTTGCTGATCCAAGAGGTGAATCTTAGGCACAACCCTCTTTGTCCATTGAGGTATGACATGACACTCCAATAAAGTGCATGTTTAACTCTCTGGATGAATTTTCAGCCTTGTCAACGATCTTCGCAAAATCGCTAACCATAGCTCCATAACAGCCTAGCGGAGAAGACCTTGTGGGGCTTCTTCCTTAGCCCTTATTATGGGAGGGTTGGAATGTCTTCCCCTTAATATTCCACCTCTGCAGGCTCATCCTCCTTCCCCTTATGATGATCTAGAGTAGGAAGTGGATGACCTCTTGGTTGATCAGTGTTAGGGGGAGGCCTCTTCTTTATCTTTAGATTAGATGTGTGTGTGTTTTGTGATGTGTTCCCCTGTATTGGTGCGATGTGTTCCTAGATGACCCTTGTCACCCTTGTTGGTGCTTGGATATAGGAGTGATTTTGTGTCATAAACCTTCTTCTATTTGTATCATCATTCTTCCATGTTTTTGATTGACTTTTGAAAAATTGAGGACGATGCAAAGTGTTGGTGGAATTTAGGCTTCCCTTCCATGTTGACCCAATTTTTAATTTTTACTTTGTTTTTCGTGCATTCTTTCTGGTCTAGTTGGGGATTGATGATCTTTCACCTTACATCGCAGTTACCTATTATTTATACAAGCATAAGCAGATCTAACCCCATGAAACTAGATTCACATGTGCCTTTTGTTTATGTTTACTTCTCTTTCACTCTTTTCTTATCTTTCTATCTTCTTTGCTTGAGTTTTCCCTCTCATGTGTGGCAACGCCATTTCCATGGTACTCTGATTTTCAGAAAATGCATTCATTGCCAATGAATCTTTTCTTGAGAATCTTTGCACATTTTTTCAAGAATCACATTCTCAACTTAGACCCCTAATGGAATGTGTTTCCTTCATCATGGGTTCACAAAGAAAGATCTTGAAAACTTTCCTCTGAGGTGGAAGTAGCTTTGACCTTCCCCTCGCAAGGAGGAATTTTCTTCATTTTGAATTCCTTGATGAAGCGAACATATTTCGAAAGGATTCCTTAATGATGAATTGATTCAAGAAAAAAAAACATTTCTTATACTTTCAAACAACGTGTCCCTTGAGTGGACCCCTTCTTCACGTCAAGTTCCTGAGGGACCCCTTTGAAAACTTTCCATTTTATTAATGGTTTGTGTGACTATCATCTTGGTTTCCTATGTGGTTGCTTTGTTTTCAGACATACTTTATCTGTGGGTAAACATGTCACTTTGCAGGTGCACCTGTAAAACCGCTTTCCAATTCGACTTTACAAAGTCTCCTCCTCTGGTTTTCCTCCTTGAAATAGATCTTGGGGGATGCCTCCTTGCAGGTCTATCATCCTGTAAGGTGCTTTCATCTAGGTTTCCTTCATGTGAGAGATCTTGGGGGATACCTTCTTGCAAGTCTATGGGCCTGTAAGGTGCATACTTCATGAGGATTCCTTCATGTGAGAGATCTTGGGGACTGCCTCCTTGTAGGTCTGTGAGCCTGTAAGATGCTTTCATTATGTGGGATTTTTCCACCATTGGTCTGAGGGCCTTTGGTGTACCTTGTGCAACTTCATAGTTCTATGGGGCTATAGTCTTTTGTTCTGTCCTATACTTTCGAGCTCACCAAATCGTAGTCTACTTCCTTGATGGTTTAGGTATACATTTCTAACCCTACTATCTCTTTGATCTACTTTACTGAAGCAATCGTCAGTGCTCATGCTCACTAAAGTGGGGGAAAATGTATAGGAGTGAATTTTCACCCCTTATGCAAATTCCCCTTTTACACATCCTCACCTTAGAAAACCAATCCAAGGTCAAAATTCCACATCACCCATTTATCTTCCTTCCACTTGGCATCTGTCTATCATGTCGATGGGATAATATTTTTTGGGGACCATGCATAGTGCACAGATGTCTGTGCGGCACACTGTCATCCTTGACAGATTCCTATGTCTGAAGTTGGTAGAGGCATTACACTTTCGATTGAGGACAATTTTTAACGTCCCTCTTCAACCAACCGACCCTAAAAATGACATATTATACCTAATTCTCCTTCAAATTCATCCATTTTCATCTCATTTCATTCTCTAGAAATCTCTTCACAAGTTCTAGCATTCTCTTCACTAGCAATCAACATTTCAACACTCCATTACAGAAACACTTTGTCAACTCCGTAAGTCAAGTGTGAAGCAAGCCATTAGCAGTATGGGCTTGGAGTCTTGGGAGACCTCATTTCATCACAGTTGAGGTTGTGGTGACCTTACCAAGTCCATCTTCTCCTCCATTGGCTAGTGAGCTCTTGGGTGGAGGTGGTAACGTTTCGCTCCTCTCCTTTGTGATTTGGTTGAGTAGCTAATTACTATTTTGTAGTGTTTATTGCAATCTCTATTTATTTACTTCTTTATAGAATATTTATCTCTTGTTGCTATCTGGATGTCTGATTGAGGCAGACCCATATACAACCCCAACAATTTCCCCTCTTTCTCGTGTGTAGGTGAACGTCCATTTGGAGCTAGCTGGCGAACTGGCACCTCGATGAGATCATATTTATCACTTTATCTCTCATCTATCTATTTTATCATCTCCACTTGTACCTTTCATAATTTATAGTTATGTTTTGTTCATTTAGGAGTACTTAGCTAGGTCATCATCTTGGTTTTTGGCGGTTCATATTGTACTTTCTATCCTCTATCCATATGGACACCAGTGCACCAGTGAGATGCCAGCATGAAGCGTTTTCATCCCAAAACTATGCTTATATCCTCATAAAGAGAGTTGTCTAAGGTATGGTACCAACTCTGAAAACTAGCTCACCTAGCCTAAACCTAGACTTTGGGTCTGAAGAGTGATCGAAGTACATTATAGTCCTCATCATTTTTTACCCTTATTTCAAAGTATCCCTTTAGAGTGAGGTAAGTTTGGGCAGTCCTCCACTCTCGAATCTCCGTGACTTGGAACATTGATGTGGTCAGTCCCCCTCTCTTACATGTATGCATAGGAATAACTCAACAAACAAGAAGGTTAGTCCAACATCTCACAAAATCACAAGGAACTTTGGTGGGAATGATGCTAGAAAACCAAAAACAGAAGGAATGCCCCAACATAACACAAGATCATAAAGGATCTTGGTGGGAAAAACTCAAGACAACCATGAAAACAAAGCACACAAAATCCAATACATTCCTCTAGCTTCACTATTTAAATCACACCACAATATGATGGATCGTGGTGACCTCAAGTAGGTAAAGTAGGAAGCTCAAAAGAAAGATAAACAAAGTTAATAAAAGTACCAATGAAATAAAAAAAAAACTCAAGTACCCTTTGTTATAAGGATGATGGATGGGGTAGATGTGGTTTGATTTTAGGAATGATATATCCTATAAAGGCCAAGGATGGATAGGTAAGACCTAGGATTTTGATGACAATAAATGATCAAGATGATAGGCCAAAATTGGGGAAAAATATAAAATGGATAATGTTTAATAATAAAATTTCATAAAATGTAAAATGGATAATGTTGGTGCAAAAATGTTGGGTAACTTGCAACCATATTCTCATGACTAAGAATTTCATAAGAATACAGTAAGAAGATGACACTACCATTAATAACTCCACCATTAATAAAACCATGTCTTCTTCATTTTCTTGAACAACTTGGCATGTACACTTATCTACCTCCCTACAACAATCGGAACAAAATTTTCACCTATTACTTCCTTTTTGAAAATCCATTGTCCCTGAAAAAATTCTTGATTATTTGTTCTCTCTCAATTAGAAATAGCATTTGTATATTTTTTTGACAATGGTAATGGAGGATCAAAATCATTTAAGTTACATTAATTAGGTAGAGGGGACATAAAAACATCACTTTGTGTCAAAGTGATTTCCCCACCAATTTACTCTTTAGTTTTTAATTTTGAAAGCAGGGGTCTTATGTGGCCTTCAAATCATTCATTTAGAAAATATTTCTCTTTGAAAATTGATATGCTTGAACTACCTTGAAAATGCAACTTTTTTTTGTTTGTATGTTCTCTTTCACTTATTTTTTTATTTTCCACCAATTTTTCTCACAACATGTAGTGTTGATATGTAATTTTTTTTCCTTTTGAGATTTTCCTACACTATTGATAATATTTTTTTCAAATAAATCTAGTTCTAAATTCTAATGATGCATCTATATGGCTTAAAACAACATAAATTAGGATTAATCACCCAATAAAATTCAATAATTGTGTAAGATTTCTTCTTAATGCATTGATCCTAACACATCTCACCAAGCTAGTAGGCCTTTGACACCTTTCCTTGGCAACAACACCAAAATGATAGGCCAAAACTAGGGTAAAATATAAAATGGATAATGTTTAATTATAAAATTTCAGTTTGGTCTATGTGTCAATCTGGGTAAAATAAAATGATAACATAAATATTCAAAATAAAGAAAATAAAAATAATATCACCATTATTTCCTGGGAGTGGGTCCTCCTCACATTCCTTGAGGTGACTATAGAAATGCTCATTACTCCTCAAAACATCTGCTACATATATTATATTTTCATGAAAAAATTACATTATTTTTTGCACTTTTTTCCTACACTATTACATTGTTGCTGCACTATATTTCCAACATTATTCATATGTTATTCTCCACACCTTTATTACATTTCTACAACTCAATTTTATAGCACTTTCTCCTATTCTCTTGTCATCTCTTATGGCATTATTTATGGATTGTGGGTTGGAATATAAAACTAGCCATAAATAGAGGAGTTTGTTTTGCCATGAATATAGCTATTTTCTTGGTCTACGTCCATTACAAATTTATTCACCCATGAGCAAGAATATTTTCCCAAGAATGAGAAGATTTTCCCAAGGATGAGTGAATTAGCCCAGGAATGAGCATATTTTCTCAAGTAGGAGCGAATTCACACTTTAACCTGCAACACAACTGTTAGTCAAATAAATTTGCATATTTGCCTATGTATAATCATATTCACCCATCTACAAAATGTTTTTTCCCAAAAAGTAATATATTCACCTTTTCTAAGCCTAAAAACATAAAAATTCCAAAAAAAGATAAATTTGTAGTTGACCCATGACATGGGTCCCATTGAGCACACCAAAAATGTGTGCATAAAATTTGTGCCAACGTGAATGATTTAAACAATAAAAACCAAAAAACAAAAAGATTAAATAAAACACTCAAGATAAGACATGAAAAGCTCAAACCAGCATATAATCAAATGAAAATGAACTATGTTGAGCCTCTCATTGAGTGGATTTACCCAAGATTATCAATTTTGATGTGTGCTCATACAATTTTGACAAGATAACAATGATCCAATGATAAACTAAGTGAGATCCTAATAAAAATGGTTAAGTGTGAGATATCTAGGTTTTGGGATTTTGGATGGAGAGTCAAGATTGCAAGTTGATGATCAAGAGTGGAAGATGGTTGAGACATCTCACCTCAAGGGATGGTGCCAAGTGGAACCATGAGGTGTGATGTGAAGAATATGGTACCTTGAGGGGACACGGGCCATTTGACATGGTACCAAGGCCATGTCATGTGTACAAAGGGTCATTTGCATGATGTGATGGTGAGGGTTGACCCACTTAATCATGGATTAAGTGTTTACAATCACTTAGGGGGAGATTAGGATTTAATGAAAAGAGGTTGGAGGATGGGACATGTAGAGGGAAATAAAATAAATAGATTATTTATTTCATTTTTTGAGGAAAGGGATAAGGGATGGGGGTAAATAATTAAAGGTAATTATTTACTTTAGGCTAGGATTTAAGGATAATAGATGAAATAGATTAGGATTAAGGTTGAGATAATTAAATAATAAGGTATTATTTAATCAATATAAAGGATAAGAAATTGGTTGAATTAGGGGTAAATTGACCAAATTTGGTCCAATTTAGGTGTCTACAGTACTCATCCAAATGATAGGACCTTGCATTTAGTTGTGTTACTTTACCATCATGATAAACCTCATTGTAAATGTCACATATTTAAGCTTCTCTTTCTAGAAACCCCCTATTGTGTTCATAAGGATTGTATTGTATCCCCCACCAAAAACTATGCATCAACCCTATCACGTAACAATTCAATTATTCATCTTTACCAAGGTCAAATAGGGTTATTTTCCCATAAAATACAATGGTTTTATCATTATGGTTTTTATTTTTAAGTTTTAGGTTTAGGTTTTGAATTTAAGGTTTAGCGTTTAGGTTTAAGTTGTGAGTTTAAATGTTTCACAATGACATTTCAACCAATAGTATTATTATATTTTATCTCTACCATTCTAGTTCTAAAATAAAACATATAAATCAATCTAAAATCCTAAAGTATATTTTATGGTTAGTTTTCACATATATTCACTTTACTCATACACGATCAATGTTAGACAAGATTCTTACATTTTAATCCACAACCGTTAACTTCCACTAAATCCTTATTATTTTAAACTATTTCAAATGAACCTTTCACAAAAACATTTCTTAAAGTTTCAAAAAAAAAATATAAGAGTAAGAAAATCAAGATAGTTCAATTCTCGTATAGAAATCCAAACTATCTTCTACAATATACAAACTCTATACGGTTTAAGGTAAAATCAATCCCCATTGGCATCTATGTAAACACATTGTATAATTTCTTTATCACATGACCAAGCTTACATAAATCAAGCATAATACCATTTTTTCGTACCTAATTTATCACATGACCAAGCTTGTGTGTATTGCACAATACCACATTTTCCTACCTAATTAGCAATATTTATATTATGAAATATTGTGTCAAGACTCCTTTTAAAAATAAAGTGTGGTAGCTATTTGGTAGGAACTACATAGTTGAAAATGGGGGTTCAATGGCAGCCTAACGACTACTTTTCAAAAAAAACCAGAGCTCCTTGGCCTCATGGCATACCTCGTGGTAGATCTAATCAACATAATCATCATTCGCAATATCGAGGTCCCATCAGGCATCAATAAAATGGTCCACTTAGAAGGAGAGAAATATTTTCAAAGCCAAATTGGGTTCCAGTGCAATAGCATAGGGTCTCTATTAAAAATGGTCAAGCAATAGTTGATATTTGTGAAGGGGATACTTTATTTAACATAGATTTCAAGGGCAAACCCTACGAGAAAAAACCTATTTTTTTACAACGATCTTATCAAGAGGTAGAGGCTGGGCTCAAATCTTTTTGGAAAAAAGCAGTTGAATGCTCTGCATGTTAAAGAAGTACATTTTAAAGAGTCAAAGCAATGTTTGAATGATCTAGCAAGCAAAAAAAATGTTTTGCATGGAGTTCCCTTCAATCCAAGCTTAAAGGAAACTAATATACAAGTTGATAATAGGGTTTTGGAATATTAGCAGAAATCCAAAGATCAATCAGAATCCATTTGACCAGATTGGGAGCTTGATCAAGGTCTAGAAAATGGGGATATTTGATTATTACAAGGTCACGAGCACAAGGATTCCAGTAAAGCTGGGAAACCCTCCAAAAAGAAAGGCAAGAAAAAGAAATCAAAAGCTAAGAAAAAAATGGTTTTACAGTGGAAGCAAAAGGATACCCCAAACAATAAGATCCTAGCTCAGCAAACCCTAACCAAGAAAGATCAATAGGAGGCACACGACCTATAGCAGCATTTCGTGGATGGTGAAAATGAGCAACAAGTTAAAGCATTGAATGAAAATATGTCAAAACAGAAAATGATTGTTGGCATCACTTTTACATCTACTTCTAAGACCTTCTCCATCATCAAGTCTGTGAATTGTGCCTTTGAGCCCTTGTCTGTAAGTTTTGGGATAGAACTCTTGAAATAGATTTGCTTAAAGATTTACTCTTTGAAGATTGGGAAGGGGTTTCAAAAAATTTCTATTTAGATAAGAAAGAAGGAATTTTCATTGTGTTATTTCATATTAGAGAACAAAGGGATACAGTTTTTAAAATTAAGTCTTGGATTTTTTAAGGTTCTGGTTTATGTATGATTTCTTGGTCGCCAAACTTTAAGCTTGGCCTTTTCTTACCTACATTTATGCCACCATGGGTGCAATTTCATTCATTACCTCTTGAATACAGAGAGTTAAATCTTATAGAATTTATTGCAAATCAAATAGGAATTTTCCTTAAGCATGACAAGGAGTTCTTTTCAGATCCATCTCTTCCTGTTAGGGTTTGTCTATTATTAGAGACTACAAAACCCTTTCCTAAACAAATTAATATCAAATCAAATTTTGGTATATGGGAACAGGAAATTATAATTGAAACCAATCAAAATGTTTTCCATGTTTGTCATTCACTGGAGCATAAGGCTAATGAATGTCATGACATTCCCAAATCAGCAAAAATAATTGTTCCTCAAGATTCTACAGACAAACTACAAGAAAGAGAATTGGGATATCAACATCAAGAGGGGTGAAAATTTACCCACTAAAAGTGCAAATATCATTTCAGAAAAATCTACTTTTGGTCATGATAAAAGGAATGAACATCAATAGTTAGTTCAGATCCCTTTAAATACAACTGTACCTAGGAAAAAGAGGAATGGATATTCATATTCCATTTCTTCTTCTTTCCTTCACGGAAAAAGCGATAGCTTTTTGGATAAATTCAAGAATACTAGGCCTCATTTTTTGGTTTTGATGTTTAGCCAGCAACTAATGAGTTCTACTCTATTTTGTAAGAACCTAGAAGTATGTTATCCATTCTGTAACATATTATACTTTCAGAGGAATCCCTCTCACTCCACATCCACAGGGATACTTTCACCTGCTTTTCCTCACGAATCATTTGTCAGTATTGCTAGTGTCCTTAATGAGCTACAAGAATATGGTATTTCTTGGGTGAATAATGAAGTGGAGAAAAGCATTCACCAAAATGGTAAACTAGAAGAGATTGCACAAATATTACTGGAATCTATAGGGTCTGAGCTTATTGATGAGATTGCGGGTGAAATTTTAAAGGAAGAGGTTGAAACAAAATTGGATTTAATACCCTTAGGTTACACTTTTACGGAAGATGGTATGGATGAAATTAAGGAAATGGAAGTAAATGCTAGTGTTGGGTTTGATTTCTCTCAGGAGTTATCACTAGCTCAAACGCCCATCTCCCAAGTACTAACCAAAAAGACTCCAGTGAAAAGAGGAAGAAAGTCTACGGTTGATAAAATAAGGGCAAAAATAGAAGCTGGTATGTAGGCTACTTTGGATGGTGGTTTATTACTCAATAAAATACCGAGGAGAGCATGTTGCTCTCCTCGCAAAAAATGAATATATTTTCATGGAATGTCAGGGGCATTAATGCCCCTGACTAAAGAGCCCAAATCAAGTGTCAAATTGATGCTACTGGGGCTGATATTTTCCTTATTCAAGAATCCAAATTATCAAAGGAAATATTTGAAAAAACACTTTCTAAATGGGGTAGATGGAAAGCCTTGGCAGTTCTAGGTCAAGGGGCTTCGAGTGGTTTACTTTCTTTATGAAATCCCATATTTGTTATAGTAGAGGTTGTAGATGCGGGTAAGAATTGCAACTTTTGGATGTTAAGAGTTTTGATCTTCAATTTAAGCTATTTAGTGTTTATGGCCTGACTTCTACACAAGATAAAAAAGGTTATGGGACTCATTGACGACTTTAATACAAATTTTAAGTGATCAAAAGATGGTCATTGCTAGGTATTTTAATGTTGTTATATCCCTTAATGAGAAACAGGGAGGGATCTATCCTCCTCTAAAGACTATGTCCAACTTTGCAAGATTTATAATAGACAATTCACTTAGAGATGTCTTACCAGAAAAAGGGAAATTCACATGGACAAATCGAAGAAGGGATTTCTATCAAATTGCAGTCTATCTAGATAGATTTCTAGTTTCTCAAGAATGTGTAATTGCAGATTTTAATTTGTCTTCGCAATTTATTGCCTTTGTTGGATCAGATCATTATTCCATAATGCTTTCTTTCACGCGTCCAACAGGAGTATCAACACATAAACCTTCCTTTAAGTTCAAAAAAATGTGGCTTAGAGATCTATTGTTCCTGCCTTTGACAAAGAAATGGTGGTTAAGTGCACCCTCACATCAAGGCACAAATATTTTTCAGCTATTCAAAAAATTGCATCATGTCAAGGGCAAGATTAAAGAATGGAATGCGAATAACTTTAAAAATATCTTTGCACAAAAGGATGAGGTAGCCCAACAACTGGAAATCATTCATGAATATATTATTCAGAATGGTATGGATCTTGCCACATACGACAAGCAAAAGATGCTTCAGCAATCATGGGAAGAACTGGGCAAAAGAGAAGAATTATATTGGCAACAAAAATCTAGAGAATTATGGTTACAAGAAGGTGATCGAAACACAAAAAAAATCATGCATCTGCACAACAGAAACAAGCTGCTAAAACAATTTTCTCAATCCAGGAAATAAGTACATGGAATCAATTGACCAAGACAAAAGAAATCCAAAATGAGGGTGTACAATTTTTCATGAGTCTTCTTGCTCCACACAAATCTGCTTCTACTGCTAATCAAGAAGAGCAAGAACTATTATCAACAATCCCAAATCTCATCTCTCAATCAAACAATGAAGCTCTTCTCAAGCCATTCACATTATCATAACTAAAATGGGTTATATTATCAATTTCTCCAAATAAGGCTCCAGGCCCTGATGGTTTTACAACTGTATTCTTCTAAAAGTGTTGGGAATTTGTAGATCATGATCTTTTGATGGTCATTGAGGAGTCATGTAGATCAGGCACAATGTTAAAGCACTTCAATGCTACAAATATAGTTGTACTCCAAAATATAAAAGAACCTCAAACCTTTGCATATTTTAGGCCCATTTCACTTTGTAACATAGTATATAAGATTTTCACGAAAGCAATTTATGTAAGATTGTAACCATTTATCTCAAAGATCATCTCTTCAGAACAAGGAGGTTTTGTGCCAGGAAGAGAAACTACAGAAGGGGTGTTGGTAGCTCATGAAGTCTTGCATTCTATTAAGTAAAAAAAATTGTCATCATTCATAGTCAAATTGGATATGATGAAAACCTATGACAGAGTTGATTGGGAATTTCTTATTAAGGTATTGGAAAAATTTGGATTTGTAAGGAAGTGGTGCAAGTGGATCCTTTCATGCCTCTCAAGTGCCCATTTCTTGGTTATAATTAATGGTTCTCCCTGTGGTTTTTTCAGAGCAACTCAAGGGGTAAGACAAGGAGATCCTTTATCTCTGTTTCTTTTCATAATCATGGCAGAAGCTTTAAGTAGAACAATGAAGGAAAAACACTCTAAGGGTTCATGGAAAGGAATTCTCATTCCTCATACAAATTTCTTAGCAACCCATAATTTATTTGCAGATGACACATTGCTTTATGGAAAGGCTTCTATTTCAGAAGCAAAGCAAATACAAGAGGTTCTGGAAAAATATTCTTTGGTTTCTGGATAAAAGATAAATGCACAGAAATCAAAAATATATGTATTTAATTTGAAAGCTGCTTTAAAATAGAAAATTATCAGAATTCTAGGTTTCCAAGAGGCAAAATTACCCTGCAAATACTTAGGTATCTCGTTCTTTATGGGATCTAACAAGCCAAATTATTTGTCTAAAGTCATTGATAGAATCAAGCAAAGAATCTACGCTTGGAAAGCTCGTTGGCTGTCACTCCCAGGAAAAATTCTTTAATAAAAATAGTCTTTCACCAATCCCAAATTATTTCATCTCAGTATTAAGGGCTCCCAGGTTAGTAGTTGAAAAAATTCAGAAGATCATAAGGAGATTTTTGTGGAAAGGGAATATGAATTGTGCAAAGAAAATCCCTCTAGTATCTCTAGATAGTATGGTTTTAGAAAAACATAAGGGAGGTGTGGGTTTACACAAAATACCCAAGCGTAATCAGGCCTTTGGGGGAAAATTTTGGAAAATGTACTCTAAATCTGAATCCAATTGGTGCTACTTAATGAGAGAAAAATATTTGGACAGTCAAGATCTGAAAAGAATATTCACGGTCTCTAATCCACCTAAAGGCTTGACAATGTGGAACTTCATGATCTCATGTAGAAAAGTAGTAACATCATACATTACCTAGGAAGTTAACAATGGTGAAGAGATTAATTTTTGGAGTGACTCCTGGAATGGTCACCCCCCTTTGAACAATATTCAAGATCTTCATTTAGCCATCCCAGTGATGTCTAAGGCTTGGGGAACAAGATTAATTGATTATGTTAGCTCTATTGATCCTTTATCAAGGAAGGCTTCTTGGAAAGATTCTTCTTTCTTGCAGATTTCACAGGGGCAAAAAGACATTGTCAAATATTTTAAGTAGCAGAATTATGTTCATAATAGGGAAATGTAATAAAATATTATGGGCCCCAGCTAAAAATGGTTCTTACTTAGTTAAAATGGGTTATAGAGCAATCCTTAACAGAGGTGAATCTATTCAACCTCAGAGAGAATTCTCCTTTTGCTGGAATAGTTTAATTCTTCCAAAATCGAGTAGTTTTGCATGGTTAGTGATGAAAATGAGAAATCTCACAAGTGACCGCCTAGATAAATTGGGAATTACACAACATTTCAAGTGTGTGCTTTGTGATCAGTGTTTTGAAAACCATGATCACCTTTTTTTACAATGCTCTTTTGCATAGTCTTGGTGGTTGTTTTTTTGGGAAAGATGAATTACAACATGCTCCTTCCTAACACAATCTGGGATCTTTTTTCTTCCTAGCCTGTGCTCTTTAAAACTTCCTTTCTTGCATGTATTTGGAAGACTATCCCAACAATGGTCATATGGGCCATTTGGTGGGAAAGAAATAAGCGTATATTTAGAAAAATTGCCACTTCCATGTATTTTTTCCATGGCCTGATTGAAAAATCAATTTCAGAGATTGTCAATTCTTGGGTGCAAAATCATAAGAATGTAGGTTCAATGTTTTTAGCTTGGGATAGTTTCATTTTATAGAATTGGAAGCATATAACTCTTCCCTTCAAAGGCAGCTTGAAACAAATGCATAATACAAAGATTGATAGGAGCTCAATCAAATGGTCACCTCCATATCAAGGTTTCTTAAAATTGAATTTTGATGGAGCATACAGAGGTAATCCTTGAGTCTCAAGAGCAAGATTTTGTATCAGGGATGACAAAGGAGTTCTCAAAGTAGCTAGATCACTATCATTACCATTTGGGACAAATAACATGGCAAAAGAACTTTCTCTTCTTCATGGATTATTTCTTGCAAAGCAATTCATATTGAAGGGGATTTGTTAATAATTGTAAATTCTTGTAAAGAAAGATCATATTTTACTTGGGCTTTGAAGTATGTTTTATAGGTTGCTTGGAAATTAATAGATGAATTTGAAACATTCCATATTTCTCACATTTACAGGGAAGGTAATGTATTAGCAGACCGTCTTGCTAATCTTGGATGTGATAATAAGGAGATCCTTTTCATACAAGATAATAATGGAGGCTCTGATTTCTCTTCTATTCCTAAGTTGGTGGAGTTAAGAAATGTAATTGAAAATGATCACATTCCTTTTTAAAGAGATAAAACTCTTCAATCATCATGCAATATACCCAGTTAAATCAAATTGTTGTTATCATAAACAAAACCATCGTGGCTAGTGTTTAAATGTTGAATAACCTTACAAAAAATATTCACTGAAGTTGAATTTGAGCAC